>VZRO01002709.1:540386-562149 GCA_013397915.1 Daphoenositta chrysoptera
GGGGTGCGGTCACTGCCCGCTCCGCTCTCCCTCCCGCCGCCCGACCCGCGGCTCCCCGCACAGAAAGCAGTTCCTCTACGCAGAGAATTGGTGACGGAGTGCAGTTGTCTGTGTTTAAAAGCTTGGCTTCTCCGACAGACAAGCACCAAATTATATCAAACACGCGTTTGAAAGGTTGCTGACTTCCCCGCGTCGCTGTCCCCGGGCCGCGGGCAGCTTTTTTTTTTTTAAATACCCATCTGGGCACAACCTAAACTGCTGGAAAGCGCCGGTCCTTGCCCATAGACATCCCTACTTTGTGAAATAAGTAGAGAGGGTTATCTGTGCTGAAAACAGGCAGAGGTTTTCCTGCCCGCAGGAAGAGAGGCTCCAAGCAACGCTTGGGTTTGATTTATATCAGGCGTTCATTGCTGCATTTTATGCAACCATCTGTATGAGTCAGCACGTCTTTGTTTCCTCTGTGTAAGGAGTGTGGTGGAAAGCCAATAGTCGGAGAAATCTGTGGACTTGCATAACACTGAAGATTTTTTTTTTTTTCCAAATGAAAGACTTTGGTGCTTTACATAATTTTTTTTTTTTTTAATCCCACGACCAGTAATACTGCCAAAGAAATTAGGTTCAAGGAGGCAGAGAATTTCCAGGTTTCCACCTAGTTTTAAAGTACTGGTTCTGGCCCTGCTGGCTGGGGCAGTACCATTATTACCTAAGAGCTAGTGTTACTTAGCTGGCTGCCCTAGAACACTGCATTCATCTTGTTTGCTACCGCTAACTCCTCTCAGGCAAGCAGACTGGCATTGTGAGATTACAGATTGTTCTTAGGTTTAAGTCTGCTTTTTTAAGAAATCTGTTTTTGATAGACTGAAGAAGCTTTGCACAGACTGTATGTGTGGGCCAATAGCTTTGAGAAAACCTCTAACAGGTATTGGCTCCTAAACTATACAGCAGCTTTGGAGAAACTAGTTAGCATCAGTTTGAAGGAACAGAGGTGAACTTTATTGACTTCAGGTGACTGAGATTAAGCGCAGATAGGGAAATAAGAGATAGTCTAAAACACCCGAGAATTGAGTGAGGTTTTTTTTAGGGCAAATAGCCTTGACAGTGTATGCAAACGCAAGGCTGGCTTTGGATTTTGTGGGAAGAAGTTTGTGCAAGTATATTTGGTATTTTTAAAACAGATTTTATTGTTTTTAAGTGCATTCTCTGTTGAATTTCAGCTGTCGAAAAAGAAAAGTGGGAGCTTTGCTGCTGTACATTGGCAGTTTTCACAGGCTCAGCAGAGATTAACTTTGCAGATCCTGTACAAATCTAGCTTGTGTCTTGAAGAGTTAATGTATCCACAACTGAAGGAGTAAGAAGGGAGTCAAGAAAGGTTTTACTGTTACTGTGTATGGTAATGAGCACATTCTAACATTATATCTTTATGGCTATGTATGTGATAGGTAACTGCATTCTCACTCGTGTGAGTGTTAGCTTTTATTATGGGATTACATGAAAAAATTGTGTTTGTGCCAGAGTCTGAGACTTCGGCCTTATCACTCTAAGGCTCTGTTTTTAAGAACCCTTTTAATTTATAAAAAGCAGTAATGTTCAGATAGAGTATTTGTCATTTTCCATTCTGTTAGTATTGTGTGTTGCTGTGGAGCTCTCGCATGGCTTATTTTGGTGCTTTGTGTGTGTTACTAAGCTCATAATGAGCTCTTACTGTGAGCTTGGCATAGCATGAACATATTTAGCCTTTCTGCCTGCTAGGCCTTGCCTGAGGAAGATCATCTTCATTCTGTAGCTCTGTATAGCATTTGATTTGGTTCTCTTTATTAATTTTTTCCCTCCCTTGTTCATTCTGAATTGTTTTAAAAGTTGTGATTATAACTAATTTCCATGGGTCTAGGTACTGCTTGCTCCACTGGCTAGTAAAAGTGCACTTCTTGGTGTAGCTGTGTTTGTAACTCGGTATTCAATGAAATGCAGCAGTGCAGGCACAGAGTGCAGCTGCTTTGGTGTTTGGTGTTATTACAAGGGAACGTGGCACACAGAGCATCGAGCTGCTTGTGTTAATGAATGCCCTCTGCCCAGAGCTAATGAATGTGCTCTGCCCTTTCTCAAAGGTAAATGGTAAAGTTAAAACTCTGTCTAGTAGCATGAGGATAGTAATCTCCTATTTCAGTGGAGCTGATTTCTGTTGATTCATTGTTTTTACATTCATGTTGTTTTATGGTTCTCATGTGTGGGATTTTTTTCTACTTGCTGGCCACTTAGAGCTAGGTGTACTCCTGTGCCAGCAGTGAAGATATGCAGGAGTTGCCTGAGTTGTTGTAGAGGGGATTTTAGTACTCCATGCTATAGTCCCAACAGCTTGCAGCCTAAATGTAATCTGTTTAGGTAGGTGTTGCTTCCTGTGCAGACCTCTGAAGAGCCATGCTGTGACAATGTAAAGCAGGGCACCTATTCTGTTCTAACATGATGTGTAACTGCAAATTTGTTCCAATGCAACTGCCTGGGTGCAGATTTGCTTAATATAGGCGGATCCCATTGCTTGTAGGGTTGCAATGACTTAAAAAAAAAAAAGGCAAACTGTGCCTCAATAGAAAAGTGAGTTTTGTTGTGAAATATTATCTTAGTAAAAACCTTAGCAAGACATTAGAGGTAGGCATAATGACAGTGACTTTTGCTCCAAGATCTGCTGTGTGGGAAGGGTTATGCAACTTTACAGAATTGTTACGGCTGGGAGGGACCTCAGGAGAGCATCGAGTCCAACCCCCCTGCCACGGCAGGGTCACCTGGAGCAGGTGGGGTGTGAATGTCTCCAGAGAGGGAGACCCCAGAACCCCCTGGGCAGCCTGGTCCAGTGCTCTGCCACCCTCAGCGTAGAGCAGTTCTTTCTCATGCTGAGGTGGAACTTATTGTGTTTTATTTTATGGCCATTACTCTTCGTCCTGTCACTGAGCACCACTGAGAAGCGTCTGGCACCATCCTCTTGGCAGCCGCCTTTGAGATATTTGTATGCATTGCTGAGATCCCCCCTCAGTCTTCTCCAGACGGAACAGGCCCAGCTCCGGCAGTCTCTCCTCACAAAGAGAGGTGCTCCAGGCCCGTACTCGTCTCTGTGGCCTCCGCAGACTCGGCCCAGCCGCTGCGGTCGCCACGCTGCCCTTAACGTTCTTCTTCTTTCAACGGCGACTGCTCCAGGCTGCCGCAGCCCTGTCGGGAGCCCGTGCGGAGGGCCGGGAGCGGCGGCGGGCGGAGCCCGGGCGGGAAGTGAGCTCAGGCGCACAGGAAATCCCGCCCGTGCCGCGGCCCTGTGTTTGCGCTGCGGGCAGAGAAAGGAGCGGAGTGCCTGCAGCGGCCCAGCNAATGTTTCCCTGCGGGAGTGTGTGTGTGCGCGTGGATGCTGATCTCTGATCTCGGCCAAATTCGGGCCCCTCTTCTCCTCCATTTTAATTCGCCTTTCCCCTTCCCTCGGGCTGTTTTGCGAGGAGCGCGGGCGGGCTCCAGGCAGGGATATTCGGGGGCCGGGGCGGCGTCCGGACGGAGCGGGATCGCCCCCGGGGCAGCCCCAGCCCTGGAAACCCGGGAGTGCAGCGATGGGTGAGCCGTGTTGCACAGCAGTTGTTTCCTTTCGTTTTCCATTGCCGGGGTGTGTGGTAGGATGCTCTTTCCCCCGGAGCGGGCTTTGTGCGGGTTAGGCTAGGCTTGCCAGGTCCTCTGTTCGTCCTAGGAATGCGAAAGCCTGGTTTTCTCCCCCTCCTTTCTCAGCTGAGCGTTGCTTGCCTGTATTAAACACCCTGTCCTTTATCAAGGCTCTGTCCTGCCTTCGCTCCTTGTAATAGTCTTGTTAAGCCCCTGTCATTTCTGTCTTCTGAGCCGGGGACTTAAATAGTTTCTTGTACCGCAAGTTCCTCGGTTGCTCGGCCTGGCATGTGTACAGTGCTTTGCTTACAACTATTGCTCTAGGCTATGTGACCTGCTGGTGGAAAGTTAAAACAGCGTTCCGGTTTTAATTTGTATTCTCTTTTGCTTTATTTTTTGTATTGTCGACAAAGGGCGCTGTTTTCTAACTTCGATTTTTCCACAGTGTAACCATCGTGACAATGTCAGCATCCACAAATGTTTCTTGTAGTGCCGTGAAGTCAAGAATAGTACTAGCGCTCGCCAGGAAATTAAAAGTCCCCCGAGACGAGGCGAAGCTTAGTGCATTCCGTGTGTGCTTTGGGGAGTAGCCTCGGTGCGGTGGGAGCGGTGAGAAGCAGCAGCCGGAGCCGTGTGCGCCGGTGGTCTCCCTCCCCGCCCCCGGCCTTCCAGCACAATGCAGCTGGTGCCGCTGCCTGCCTCTGCCTGTGCCTGCGAGAGGGGCAGCTGGGAGCACGGCGACTGCTGCCTCCCAACAGGACACGTTGCCCCTCTAGGAAAATACGTGAAAGTAACTGCGTTGAAAAAAAAACAAAAACCCGCCAACAAATTTTGAACTAGATTTTATAGACAGATGTTCACATGATCTGCTCTGTGGTTGTCTGCATATGTGATCCAAGGCATGTTTTAACAAATAGCACCTTTCATTAGGTAAATCCTTCTCCAGGCAGGTTCTGCTAAAACACATATTTTGTCTTTGGGACCGCTTGAAGTATGTAAAATTCCATGTATGTGGTAATATATCTTAAAGGTTTGTGAATAAGGACCCTGCTGTTTATTTTTAATAAGCAAAATATTGTTAGATATTGTGTCATTCTCTTCTGGGGGGACCGTGCAACAAGAGCTAAACAATGTTTAAGTAAAAGGATAATGTAACATTTCGCAGGATAGTAAATCTCATTCCTCAGTTTATCTATCCTACAGGAATAACTGGACTACCTAAAATTGTGAATTGCTTACAATTCTTTTTGTTCCTGGAATTAAGTTAAGAGGGGGTTATTCGTCACCAGTTATAATTATTTTGACTTGACTTTACAGTTAAAGAAGTGTACTGGGCTCTGTTACTTTATTTTCAATGGGAAATTGACTTTTATGATAAGTAAAAACACTTGAAAGAAGGGCAGACTTCAAAAAAACACATGGCTGCTTAGTGGATCTAAGCAAAACCAAAACAAAACACAAATTGTTTTCCCTTCCCCTCGAGTGTCTTATGCTGGTTTTGCTTTATTTTAATCTTTATGTTATCTGTTCATGTACTGCTAATAAAGAATGCTATAGTTTGTATGCATTTTTCCACTCCTATAAGAAATGTAACAGTTTATTTGCTTTGTTAGGAAGTATGTTGTACTTCTGTTCCTCTAGTAATTTTAGTTTTGTTGATTTTTCTTTAAAATGCTGAGTATAGGCCTTTTTTTTTAAGGTTGGACGTTGAAGTTTGAGCACTTCTGAAAATTGGAGGAGGAAACTTGCAATATGTTGCCTCACAGTTTGTTTTGTGTGTGTTTTGTTTTTGTTAGTTGCAATAGCAATACCAGTGTGTTTCATCCAAGAAACTTTGTGTGCTTTTTAGGGTTGTTATGTAAGTGTGAGACAGTGCTAGGAGCCTTATTTTGTGCTCTTTAGGAAAACTGCAGTGAAGCCTTTAAAACCCTAGGCATCTAATGAAAAGTTAGAAATTGGAATGTTGTGGTATTTCTGGTCTCTCTGTGTGGTGGTCTTTTTCATGTCCTGTTTCATGAGATGCCCTGAGCACCCATTCTTTTCACAGGGCAAGAGGTCTGGAGGCTTGCTTGAAAATTGCTGATCCAGGATTTTGTTAACGAATGCTTGTAGTTTTAACAACTTTGCAGTCTCCTTCCTTTCTTTATTCTTGAGTGTTTTTGTGTTGCCTTTACCATTTGGCATTGAATGGCAGTAATGTTCACTGACAAAATGCAGAGAGCATTTTCAGACTTGCTGGGTCTTGTATGCCGATGTAAAATATTTTGCTCCTATTTTAAGCTTTGGTTATTGGCACTGTCAACATTTGATTTGATACTATTTCTCTTTACCTGAAACTACAGCTTTCTTTTCTCTTATTTTGTGGGTGAGAGGTTGCAGGGCTTTAAATTAGCATCTTTATGGTTTGAAGACTGCAATTCCCTCTGCTTATTCTACTGTTAGCTGCTTTCCCTATTTATTTTTAATACTAGAGCCCTTTTTCCTTGAGGGAAGGAATCAAACATGAATCATAGTTTTATCACTCATATTGGCCAGAGGCACTGTCATAGTAGCAATGATAATAAGTAATACCTTGTACAGGATGATTCGGTTTGGAAACTTGAGTAGGTAGATCTGTTATAATGCACAGAGCTATAACTACTACAAATACCTCTACTGCTGGGATAATACACTGTGATGCAATTTATAAAGTAAATTTAGACAGTGACTGACCTGAAATGTCATGTAAAGGGACAGAGTGTTCTTACAAATTCTTTTAGTAATAGTGAAACAGGAGCTAGTTTTGAAGTTACAGACTTCGGATCGGTAGAGATCTGAATCTTGCTCTCATTCCTAGAGGTTAGTAATCCTGCATAAAGACATCAAAAGTGCTGTTTGTGCAAGTTATCAGAACAAGTTGGAGGTCCTTGTTTTTCTTTCTTTCCAGTCAGGAGTGAATACCCAGTGTATTTCTATTCCTGCAAGTAGTCCCAGGAGCTTAGAGTCCAAATATGTTAGGGAAAGCTTTGGTGGGGAGCATAGGTGATCTGACTGTGTTACCTGTGAAGACTCCTTTCATGCTTCTAAAGTGACTTGCTTGAAGGCCTGTGTGTAAGTGTCAGGCTTCTTGAAAGCTTGGGTTCAGTTTCTGGATTTGAGCTTGAAGGGTGATGAGTCAGTCCCAGCCAGCTTAGGTTGTGCCCAGATGGGTATTTAAAAAAAAAAAAAAAAGAGGTATTCAAACCAGGTTGAGTCTCTGGCTCATACTTCTTTCCATTGTAGAAACCGAATTGATCTGGGTTGAGGCAGTGAGTCAAACTGATAGAAAGAACACTTCCTCTTTTTCTGTACTCCAGGTTGAGACTGGTACAGATGGCAAAGATGTTTGCAGACTTGCCCTGTGCCCTTCCCTGAACTTTTAACATTCAAAGAAATTTTGTATGTTTAACCTCTTTAAGGAGGAGAAAAAAAGCTTAAAAAGGTTTTAATCTGGACATAGAGACCTATATGGATGGACTTAATTGAAAAGGTTAGTATGTGTTTTTGGCACTTGATCCTAAATTCCAAGTCCAGCCATACAAAGGGCATTTCTGTACACTCAGCAAAAAGTCTCTTTAGGGGTGGGAGAAAGCCTATGGTAGGCACCTGTACATATTTTGTTTATTTTGTCTACGGTGGTAAGTGGTAAAATATAAAAGGAAGATTTGAAACATGATCAGCAGGGTATCTGTGTTTATGACTACTTGGGAACGATTCTTCATCGAGCACCAGTGGAACATAACTAAAGGCCTGATCCAGGATATGTAGTGACAGGCAAGGAATGGGGTTAATAGTACCTGATTTCTCACTTGTTTCAGCTATCAGCCAGTAACATGAAAACTCTGATGTCCTTAATTAATGTCTTAGAGTGTATAACACTTAAACCCTTTTGATGAGCTTTAGTCCTCAAGTTGTTGAATCAAACTTGTCTGTACAGTTAATTCTTATCCTGGAAAGGTATCAAAACACCATGGTGCTTGGAACTGCCACTTTTAAAACTCTAAAGTATTGTGGTCTTAAATGTGTTAGAAGGAAGCTCTTCTGTTGTCATAGAAAAGAAGGTAGCTGACCAGCCTTTTGAAAATAAGGACTGCCTTTGATGCAATGGGTTGAAAAATGTTTGCATGGTTCACTCTCTTTGAGTTGATAGGGTGTCACAAGTGCTTTCTGTTTACTCTCTTCAAAATGTTCTTTTTTCTGTCAAATATCTGAGCCTCTTAGTACACTTTTTGCAGGTTTTTTTGCAGTTTGTTTGTTGTCTAGGAGTTAGAGGTATAAAATCATGTTTCTTAATTTTGTACATCATCTATTTCCAAATGATTCTTCTCTCATCTCTTATGTTCTTCATGGTGTTTCTTCTTTCTCATTAATTAAACTTCTCACAGGTAGACAGACAACCTTTCATAATACTATGTTGCTGTTATTTTTGTGCACACACGGAGAAAGAAAGAAGACAACTTGAGCAGTCTGATTTCATGCAATAAAGAGGATGACAGCTGCCATACTGTCCAGTGAAAATAGTGAAGTGTTGAACTGATCAGGTTGTTTTATGTTTTTCTTGCAGGAAGCAAAACCTTCAGCTGAGGACTTAGGAGATAAGAAAGAAGGGGAGTACATTAAACTCAAAGTCATTGGGCAGGTGAGTTTTTTATATAATTGCTTGTTGACATTTGAAGGAGGTGTGACTTTTTCTATGGTAGAAATGTCCAAATGAAAATTGATACTTTCAGTTCTTCAGTGTGCATCCTCCCTTGCCATAAACTACTCCCAGTTGCCAGTAATGTGTGTTAGTGTACTCTGGTGTGCTTTATTTGATGCATTGAGGGATTAATTTATCCAAGGGTATGAATGAAATAAGTAGCAAACTTGATAAATTCAGGTCTTCAAAGTTTGTGTAGTACCCTAGGCATGAGGTCAACTTTCTTTTTCAGGGATAGGAGAAGGATTCTGTTGACTGCCTTGTTGGTAGATGTAGCAACCAGATAAATGGTGGATTAGAAGTCTGTATTCCGACTGTGTTAGAATGTGAATGTTGAGAATGTTGGAATCTTCTGTGCAAAGAAGCCCTAGCTCAGATGACTTAACTAGGATTGTTTGTTGGAGTAGTACTGTTTGCTGCAGTTGGGTGGAGACAGATGACTTTAAAATAGGACTAACAGAAACTGCCTTACCTCTTGCTGGCCTAATCAGCAATTACTAGAAGACATTGAAAAGCTGGAAGTGGCCCACATGGCTTTTGCACAGAACCCCTTGCAATGTTTTATCTGCAGCCATTTTGGCAGTTGCAGCTGCTTGTATTTTATGGCTGGTGGGAAGGACTAGGGAATAATGAGGCCTGAGATTTCTCCTTAGGTTAGTCTTGTGTTGCCAAGTCTGCCTGTATCCTAACTTCTAGATAATTACTCTAATTGAACAAAGTTTTGTATATATTTTGAAGTGCAAGCTTTAACTTGTCTCTTTAGGAATCTTAGAGCAGAAATACCCTGCATATGTATGTTTGTATTTCATAAGTCTATCATCTGGGTAAAGATGGAAGCACAGACTGAACCATGTATGGGTTTTAGTAATTTTAAATCCAAAACCCCCATGTTGAACCTAAGGCTGTACTATGCCATCTGTTTTTTTAAAAAGTGCTTCCTGTGGAAGTACATAGTGGATTTAGTAACTGATAAATCATCCTGGAGGTTAATGTTATGGTTATGCACCAAGGTATGCATGGTGATAGTTAAAACTCATTCCATGTTTCATGTAAGTTTTATGTAAGTTTTTTCGTAATGAAACGCTTAAAAATAACAGGTAAAGTTAGCAGTTACTACAAGGAGAGTAATTTTTTTTTCTTTTCTGTCCTTAGGACAGCAGTGAAATTCACTTCAAGGTGAAAATGACAACACACCTCAAGAAACTCAAAGAATCGTACTGTCAAAGACAGGTTTGTGAGACAATGACATTGTTTTAAAAAAAATAAAAACCCAAACCACTTTTCTCACTGTTCTTTCAAATAAAGACTTTTGAGGTATCTGATAGTACAAATATAATGGATTATATTATTTCTTGTTTCTTTTGGCAAGTAAAAGTGATTCCTATGTGAGACAATTGTGAAGCTTGTAGTAAGTTAAAATTACTGTTTGAAAATATGTAGTGGCTGCTCAGAAAACACAGAATTTGTTTTAAAATGCCCAGGCATGCATTTATAATTACCTTAAAATCCTTTTTTTTCCAAACAAAATTGGCTTGAAGCTGTAGAGTACTGCACCTTAGGATGAGGGTGGCCTCAGGCATTGCTACAGCCATTAATATGGTAACCAAGTAACTCTGGCTATTACAGCCTAAGTTAAAGACATCTGCAATATTAATTGTGGAAGTAGGTAAATAGTAACAACTGTTACAGAACAAAAATACATCTTCACTTCCAGATTCTGTGGCAGATACTGTGGATTCACAGCTGCTATTTCCAGAAGCCCTGGCCTAGTTTGCCCTCAGCTTTGGGGATAGATGCCTTGTGCAGCCTTTTCTTGGATAAGTGTGTTGGAGTTCACATCAGGAGATATAATCATAAGTAATAATACTTTGGGGGCTTTTTTCCTAGCTTTGAGACAAGTTGAACTTGTCATTGAAGTGTTCTTTTGTGAAATGTGTTCTTTTTTGCTATCTTTCTGGAGTAGGAGGAAAGAAAAGATCAAACACCAGATATGTTTGTAGCCAAATCCAAATTATTAAAATCATGATTCATTTTAAAAACCTGAAATTTAAAAAAAAAAATCTTGAAAATAATTCATGCAGCTGTCTTACTGACTCTTGAAAATGTGTGTGTGGAATTCTTTCTTTAAGAAATAAATAATTTGAATGAACACACCTTTATCTCCTGGGCTGAATTCTGGAGGGTCTATGATTTCCTTCAGCAGCAGTCAATGCAGTTTTTGGTGTCAAGTATAGCCTTTCTCTGGTAAAGGACCATGAACGTTTCTTCCACCTTGGCCAAAGGGAGTGTTGAAACAGTGTGAAGATCTGTCCTTACCTGAGAAAATTTTCTGCCTGGTTATTTGCAAGCAGTGTTTGAGAGCTAATTGATGTACAAACTGTCATATTTCACATGAGTTTGTTTTGCTCATAACTTGAAAGAGAAGGAGAAGATATGAGGTGTTTGGCTTATCTATTGATGTGAAGTCTGATATCCTGCCAGAACGTGGATACATTGTGCAATAGACGTACTTTAACTTAACTCTATTTACCTTTGGGATGTTTGTTTCTCCTTGTTTGAATGCTGTTCCTTTTTCTCCCCGTCAGCTCTGCTCTTTCTTGTTCCCAGTGCTGAGCATTTGCAGAATTGATAATGGTTGCAATTCCTTCCTATAGCCATAGAAGATTGGGAAAGTAAGGGTAGGAGTTCATGAAGTAAACATCTTCATCTAAAGTAAACGTGCTCTCTTAGGGTCCTTAAATAAGGCTAATATGCAGTTCAGAAAAACACATACGTAGTGATATCTTGGAAGAGAGGGTATAGTCAGTATTTAATTTATAAATAAAGACAAGTTTAAAAAGCTAAGGAAACTTCCGAGTTGTTGAGCTAGAACTCCAGTGGGACTCTGGAATAAACATGCATTTTGGAGCTGTCATATGTTTTGAGTCACTTCTTTGTAGTCTACGTGAGCACAACAGAATAGCTGAGCTCCCTGTGTAACAGGAGCTAACACTCTTTTATGACTTTCTTGTGTTGTTATTTAAAGTGTTTTTTCTTGTAAACCTATACAAGATTCAGTAAGTTGGATTTTTTTTTTTTCTTGCACATCTGTTTCTTTTTTTAGGGTGTTCCAATGAATTCACTCAGGTTTCTCTTCGAGGGTCAGAGAATTACTGATAATCATACCCCCAAGGAGGTGAGTTTCTTTGTAGAAATATAGTTTGATTTCTCTAACTAGGATCTTTTAGTAAAGCAATTGGGCAGTTTGGAAAGAGACTGATTGGACCTCCACGTGTAATGCCTCAGAAAGGAGGGTACAGTCACTGCTTGCTAGAGGGGGGAAAAACACGAAGGTAGCCTTCCAGTTGTTGAGCTTGAAATTCAGTATGACTTTGGAATAAATATGTATTTAGTTCACATTTAGTAGATCAAAATGTAAATAAACAGAAAACAGTTACTTCTGTCCAGTGACTTCCACCAATTGTTACGAAAAAGCAGGAAGAAACACTCATAATAATGACCTTCTGAAAAATCAAACTTGTTGACTGTGAAATTGAAGAAGTTGCTCTCTGTGAGAGAATAGTTGTAAACGGGCTTTGAGTTGAAAGCTGTAGGTGTTAAGCTGTGTTGTGAGCTAGTAGTGCACTATAGTATATATGATTCACCTGGCTCTACAGCTGGTGCATTCACTATGATGTTGGTGATGTCCTTGCTCCCCCTAAACAAGGGGTTTTGAGAAAGGTAAAGCCAGCAACTTCCAGGCTGATGTGTACTGCTCCACAAGTGGGTTTTTTGCTATAAGGCTTTTGCTTTGACTCAAATACCTAAGTCTGAAGAAAAAGGGCTAAAAGTCATTGATGTCGTCTAGTGAGATGGTGACTGAAACTTTTTTCACCCCTTTGATGAATTATGATGGGACAGAGGACCAAAGCATTGTATAATTTGCCTAGAACCTGCTCTGATTTCATCACACCAGATTTATAACAATTATTTGCTGTTTTTCTCTGTTCTCACAGCTGGGGATGGAGGAGGAAGATGTGATTGAAGTTTATCAGGAACAGACGGGGGGTCACTCAACAGTTTAGATCTTTCTGTTTTACTTCCCCCTTAATCCTTTTTTATTTTTAAATAATAGTTCTTTTGTAATGTGGTGTTCAACACTGAAACTGGCACCCCATCTCTGGGAGTTTACTTTCAAGCGTCTGGTATTTTGAATTCTTGTGCTCATTATACACTATTGTTTCTGTTTTCATTGTGCTGAACTTCTGTGATCCAGCTGCAACCTTGCTCCCCTCTTCCCTTCTGCCCTCCCCTTTAGGAATACATGTACTCACATGCATTTGTATGTTCACTGGGTTCGTGCATTTCGGGCACGAAGGCTGTAAGATCTGCCAGGTGGGCGAGTGTTCTTAATGACTTCCATATCTGCCCTGAAGTTTTGATGTGTGACTGTCTCACTCCTGGACTATAACTTTCAGTGCGAGATGAAGTTTTTCAGAGAACTAAACTGTGGGGAAGTTGTGTATCCATAACTCAGAGCTATTTTGCTTAAATTTCGCTGATGGCCCTACGAAGAAGATTGCCGAGTTGGAAATGGAAAAGCTAGAACTGTTGTCATGTGTTCCTTGCTCCAGAGATGGCTTTGCTGAAGACGTGAAATTGAAAACCCTAATGATTTTTAAATCTTACCAGAAGAGCCCAGAAGCATTTTAACCTCATATAGCAATTAGTACGTGCAGGTATCCATGCAAGAATGTTCACAGCAGCCAACTGGTGTTACTTTGACACTCTTGTTTGTACCTTTTGGCCTGGGACGTGGGTTTTGAATGGACATTGTCTGTACCAGCTTCATTTAAAATAAACAAGAAAAACAATTTTATAAACAACTTGCATTTTCTTTTCAAATGTTTGGAAATGAGCAAAACCATAGGAAGTCATAATTAGGGCATGCTTTTCCAGTGACTATAAGTTGGAGCCAGAAAAAAATTGTGCTCTGTAAATATACCTCATAAATTTTTTTTTCTACTTACCCTAGTAAAATACTTGATCTGCTTGTTTTGCAGGTGACCTTTAGAGAGTACTAGCTGTTTCTTTTCTTGGTAGAGAATATTCACATACAGTTACGTAAATATTCACTTCATGCACAGAATTTAAACTGAAAATGCAACTTGGAAGTAAATAAAGATGGCTTTTAATGTCTACATTTCATATGCAATGGTACCATTAAATAATCTATGATGGGTGACATGGAAGTGTCATGACAGTTCATTGGCCAACATTATCAGGGTCTACATGTTCCAGCTACTTACAGGTATAAGTGGTCAGTTTCAGAACTTGTTACTGGATATGAAAGCTGAGGTGGGAGATGATGAGCAGAGTAGTGTGAAGAGAAGATCTCTCTACCTGCTTCAGCTTTTTTGCAGATAAATAGGACTAGTTTGGTAAATCAAGTTCCATATAAATGAAAGATTAGTGCTGGCATACTTGGAAAAAATAGCAGGGTTTTAGTACTTTTTTTAATGGCATTTGCTGTAAAGCTAGACGTGCATTTTCTTTCATGCTTGTGGTTGTCCTGTTCCTGATTTAGCAATACTTTTGTATGCGTAGCTGCACTAAGCAATTTTTTAAAGATTAAAATTTTTGTTTACAAAATGTCAGAATATGGGGTTTTCTTAAACTATTTTATGTAATTCAGTTCTTAAGGAAAGAGGGATTGCTATGATGATTTAGAATGACATGGCTTCTCTGCACTTACCTTCAGCTGCCTTTTTAAAATACTAAATATGTTTGCTTCAGAAAGCCAGAAATAAACCAGCCTTGTTATTATCCGATCATCTTTTAAATTAAAATTTGTATAATGCTCTTTTTTGTAGGAAGGTTCCCATTATCTCTCTTCTGCAAACTTAGGAACTGGGGTGCAGCTTGCTCGGGTCACTGTGGAAGCTGAAAGCGGAGCTGAGAACTGAATCCAGATCCCTGGGTAGTAGTCTAGTTGCTGCCCTATCTTTGCTTCTAGCTGTTCACTTTCCTCTTCCAAACCTGTTTTTATATGCTCATTTATATCAGCTTTCTAGCTGAAGCACTGCATTTGGTTCTCTTGAGACTGTGGAGGAGGGTTTTCTGCAAAATGCAGCTTCAGTAGGATGAAGCTCAAGGCAAAGATTGCTTTCTGTTCTATAACCTTGTCCTAAAATACCTCTCTTTATAGAGTGGCTGTGGAACCAGTGACAAACTGATTTGACCTCTTTCTCAGACTTGTTGAGAAGCCTCAAAGAGCCTCAACAGAGCTGCTGATCTAAAGTCATGTCTTTGCTGATAGAACTTGATAGAGCAGTAATAGTGGACAAACTGTCCTCTGCCTCAAAGATTAGTATTGAGATCTCTGTGCAAAATGAGAAGACACGTGCTACACAGATGCACTAGTAACCTTGTTAAAGAAGTTCATTCTTGGGAATTACAGGTTGAAATAAAACCTGAATTTTGAAGTCAAGGAGCTAGAAAAGGTGGTCTGGAGTAGAAGTTTTAAAGCACTTACAATTTTGAAGGATATGACTGGAAATAAGGTTGGATTTCAGATGTTGGAGAAAAACAGAAAATCTTTTCTCCTCTTGCAATTTTTCTGTCTTTGCTTACTTGTATATTAGAAAAAAGTTAGTTTTAAGTGCTTTTAAAAAAGGGAGAATAAAACCATCTTCACTGAGTCAGTTATGGAATAGAAGGTGGAAGCTAATACTTTATTTTGAATTGTGGCAATGTATTTAATATTCACTATGGTGATGTGTAAGAGCTATATTGAAAGGCACTTCACAAAACTGTTAGTCTTAACAGCTTTTCTCAAAGCTGTTGTGCCTAAAGGGTTTGTATAGTCTCTTAAATATAAATATGTCTGCATGATCACCAGTTAGATAAAATTAGGGTTTTTGAAGTTAAATGCATAAATGTTGGCAGGATTGGGACGTCAGTTAATATGTTAGATAATGCTAAAATGTGAATTCTGCCATAAATTTTGACTAGCCATGTATTGTTTTAGAAGTGCTACAATTGTTTACTAGTTTTTAGCTTTTATTAATTTAAATGGAAATTATTTAAGAGTACAGTATTAAAGTACTTGTGTTGACCTGTGGTGTGCATCTTCTGTGTGCACGCTTGAATTATTGCTGTTCAGGTAAATTTTCTTAAATTAGAAAATCAACCTCTGAAGCACTCTACAGAGACCAGTAGGAATGGTGCTGGATGTTTAAACTGGTTTTGGCTTGCTTTTAGAACCAGTATTTAATGCATACCTTATGAAGTTCAGCTTCAGTTTAGAGACTGCAAAAATTACTCTTCTCCACAGGAGACTCTACAGGAACTGCAATATGAATTGAATCTACAAGTGTTACACTTCAGTAGAAAATATTAGGGAAGCAAAAAAAAGAGAATAACCTAATTTTAAAGAAAGATAAGAACTTACCTTGCTACAGTTTCTCTGTAGTCTTTTTATTGCTGAATCTGAAATCTAGCCTCTTCTTACAGTAGCATGTTTATTGCAATTTATTGTTTTGGAGGATTCCTCCAGAAGTCAGCACTGAGGTCTTCATATGTTTTTGTAACCTGGTGGTTTAATTGTTTTATCTCTTAACACAAAATGGACCAAAGAATGTGTATTCTGGCACCTTGGGAGGTCTGTCTGGATTCATTTCTACTGGCTGATCAAACATGAATGCTTTTACTTCCTATCATGGGGATGTCTACACAGACTAGTGCTGCAGCCTAGGAAAATAAGCTTGTAAACAAGTAGCACCTATGCCAAAAGGCCTCTCTGGAGCCAGATTGGATCCTTGAATTTGACTGCAGCTGAAAGAGCTCGCTGCAGTGACCAATTCCTAGCACCAGGCATTTACTTACTCTTTTATACTCTTTTCAGGCCTAGCTTTTCAAAGTGGTGAACATGAGAAAACACCCATGGATGAGGAACATGTTGAGTGTGTTCCAGTCTGGTAGCTTCCATAAGTCATGCTCTTTGGACTGCTGAGGTGGTTTGGTTTCCATAAATTTGTTCGTTGGCTCCAAACAGTGCTAATAAAGTGGATGCAGGACAGAATTCCTTCTGGGGTTAGAAAGCCGGTGCATTGACTTGACACGTAAGCACTTGGTGAGTTCATTACTGGTGCACTGGCACTTTCTTTGATTTTGCCACAGTGCATAGGGTGCCTTCTGTAGCACTGAGGCTGGGCAGGAGCCTGGGCTTCCCCTAGGAATTACCTTCGGGCAAGGTTTGGAATAGACTGTGGAAGAACATGTTGGCTTGTGCTGATATTTTCTTGTGGGCTAGCATGTCCTCCTGTCACAACAGCAAGAAGAGCAAGTCGTAGGTGCTAATTGCTGCTCAGCTGTAGTTATTACTTGGCCTCTTATCCCTGGCAGTGTTTTGTGGCTCACAAATTGACCGAGACTTCCCTTAAGAAGGACTGTTAAGCAATTTGCAATGTTTTAATGTGTACTTACACAGCCTCCCAGTTCCTGTGTTCTGAGGTGCTGCGGGAAGTTGTGGAAGCATGCTGTGGACACTGCTCTGATGGATTGTGTTAAAGGTAACCATAATTTCAGGTGTTCAGGGAAATCCAGTTGGGCTTCTTTCTGTAATATGTTATAAACACTAAAATAATTAATAATACAGGTGTATGTGAATTGCTGGTGCAATTTGGGGAAAAACTGGTTAAATAGTAAAACAAGAGCATTGTGTCTTGGGGCTGGAATTGAAAGCAGTTTAACTCCTGAGGTACCAGCAGTGCTCTCCAGTATTAACTACACTGATGGAACTGCTACTGCAGAGGTGTTTTTGTATAGGCTGGCACTAGGTGTAAAGATGTGTTGTTATAACTGAGGCAAAAATTCACTTCACTCTTTGATTAATAGCTACATACCTGATTAAATTTAAAAACTGTGCATGTGTTTTGGCTTCCTCTAGAGGTAGTCTAGCATCTTCTTTCATTCATTTGCTTCTCAGCCTTATATGTTGCCTTTTCTCAATTTTTTCCTTCATATTTCAGGTGTTCTACTGCCATGTCAACCAGCTGCTGGCATCCTTCCTCTAATCATATTGCTCCTTCTTTTTGTCTATTTTTGTGCCTCTTAGAAACATCACCAACAACTATTAGTTGTTTACATACTTTCTGTTTAGGAAAGAACTCTTTTCATCAGTTACAGACAAAAAGAAAATTCTGTTATAATACTGACATTAAAATATTTTATGTTGTCTCAAATGAGTTTTCCTTAAATTTTAAGTGTATTTTTGTTCAAGCCTTTCTCTGCAGCTGTTTGTTAGAACCTCTTTTTTTAACTGTAGATATTGGGAGTCTGGCTTTCAGAGAAGATATGTAATGAAAACAATCAGATGTAGCATGAATGTTGTTGTTGCCAGCGTCTTGCTCGTTGCATCGTAGCTAGGCTGTGGAATTTCTCTTTTTTCAGGCTGCAGGGACTGTGGCAGAGAGGACTATTTTTACCATACCTGTTTAACAGAGAAGCAGCTTAGCAACTGCAAGTTTGGGACGTAGGGTCACAGGAATTTCAAGGCAGACATGCAGGCTATGTCTTTACCAGAAATCATCCATTCTGATGAACTATCTGCTGCTAAAGTAAGCATTAGTCTTTCTATAGACCATCTGCTGCTCCACGTTCCTCTAGCTGTTGCTTCTTCTGGAACTGCAGAAGCTTCCTATGGTAATCCTGCTGCCAAATATGTTCTTCTGCTGTTTTCTCTAATTGTGACTTCTTTGCTGCCACCTCCTCCTCATGGCACCTCCACTCCTCTAGTTTCTGTTTCTGTAAACTAAAACGTAAATGATTATTAATTGCTATAGCAACCTTGGGTTTGCTGAGCATTTTTGCCAGAAGAGCAGATCCTAGCCCAAGGAGCTCAGCAGATTGCTGAAGGGAAGGGGAGATAACTGAGAATAAAGGGAGAATGGGTGCTGATTAGTGATATGTAGCATATGTCTGGTTGGTTCTGAAAATGAATATTAAAAATTACTGTCTACTTTCCTTCACGCTGTTTGTAAGGGGGCAAAATTGTGCGTTACATTTTTCACGTGTGCTTTTGAGAAGGACGTGAGGGATATGGGTATGTGGCTTACATGGAACAAAGATCTGGAGACAAGGGATGGAGGAGTACATAGGAACAGTTTGAAAAGTTCAGTAAGTAATAGCTGGAAGAAAAAATTGGAATGCATCTTCGTGTAACAAGGACACAAACCCAGAACAAGAACCCAGGCTATGCAACAAATGAGGCAGTGGAAAGCCTTGGCTGACATTTAAATGTAAACAGAATGACAATAAAATAGGCTGTTTTTGCAGGAGGATTCACACTGAGAGTAGGGAGGATCAAAGAAAGTCAAGGAGGTTCATGAGGGAAAGGAATATTCTCCTTATTTTGGGAATGGGAGGTTAAGGAAAATAAAACTAAAGATCTTCCACCTCACTGAGTGCAGTTCAAGGTATTTTCCAATCATCTCGGTGTTCTCAGTCCAGCAGTTTGACTTGAATGCCTATTTGCTTTTCCTGAAATAAAGTTAAGCAGGGCATGGCACTAATTTTAAAAAATATTTTGTAAGTCTTTCTTTTCAGACGTGATTAAAACATACTGCTTCTACTACTCGGGTTCTTGGGGATGCCTGTTTTCCCGGGAATGCCCTGCGCTCAGGGGTTTCTAGGTAGGCTGCAGCTCCTCGAAACCACCCGAGGAGGTCGCTGTTCTCCCCGGAAAATGCCGTTCCAATGAAAAGTTACCGGATGGACGCGAAGCAACGACGTGTCAAGTGTACTGTTTTGTGTGAGCAGAACATTTCAAAAGGTGAACAGAAATATTATAATTATACTGCACCAGAGCTTGTTTCTGATACTGATCGGTTTCCCAGAGTTTTGCCTCAAGTATTTGGTGGGGGGTTTTTTATGGGATTTGTTTGGTTTGGTTTTGGTTTTTTTCCTAAAGCTGTGTAAGCAGAGGTAAAGAGCAAAAGTGCTCTTAATAATTTTTTTGTTGTTGCTGTTGTTTTGGTAGTATAAAATGCTTATATCATTAAGGAATAACCTACATTAATATGAGATCTTTATAACCATGTAGTTATAACTGTGCCGAGGTTTTTGTCAGGGAAAATGCTCAACAGTAGATTTAGTGTTGTTTGGAAAGTGTGGAATATAATCTTCATGAACTCACTGTAAGCTAGGTACAGTAGGTTGAAGACCTAAATTTGTTTAATGACTTTAATTCATTGATACTGATTATTTTCGTTATCAACAAAGACTTTGAAAAGTCAGAATTCAGAGTAATGATGAATGGATGAAAGTATTAGAAAGAATGAAGTTAATTTAGTAGACATACACGCAATATTAAACTTAGGAAAAATCTAATACACTGCTAAAAGATGGAACTTTATCTATGCACATATTTGAGATTAAAAGGTTTGTGTTGTTATACTCTAGTTTGGAATTTGCCAGGGAGTGCTGGAGCAGTTTGCTGTCTTCTTCACACTCTGTGTTGTTAGTCTTCTGTTATGTTAGAAGATGCTTTGCTGTTATATATGTTTTTTTTCATGCCGAAACGTCAATAGGTGTGGATGCATGTGCCTGGCTTGCAAAACAAAAGCGAAGACAACAGTAGTTTTGTCATGTCATTCCATTCCAATGTTCCCTTCTCAAATGAGAACATTATCCCCACTAACCATGTCCTCTGTTGTTCCTTTTCCAGATCTGCCTTTACTTTTTGCATTTGTTCCTACTGCTCTTTTTCCATTTCTGTTCTTGCTTCTTCTTCCTCTTCGCTTCTTATGTTGCCTTCCTGCCTTTTTTGCTCTCTTTCCTGTGCAGATTTCTCTTCTTGGCATTTTTCAGGAGGAATCTGAACAAGAATGTCAACTTCAAGTGCATTATTAATTATATCCCGTAAATGATTATTTGTCTATTATTAACTAAGATTTGAAATTTCTGAAAGATGTATGCTCTATGTACTTATTAAAGTTGTTTTGACTTCTGTGGGAGTTCTCCGGTCACTGCAGCCAACGGCACCGGTTTTCTCCATATGGTAAATGTTTTATATCCATATTTTTATATATTTCTTTTTTTCTTCCAGTAGATACTTGCCTTTGTGATACCTGATGACTCTTATGCTAATTTGCTAGTGTTTAGTGTCCCAAAATGTTGCTACTTAAGCTGTATTCTTGAACCTCTATCAACTTTATATTTCTCCCTGTATTTTTATTAAATGTTTTTGAAGTTGTAGCAAGGCAGGGGGCAGGTACAGGGGTTTCCTCCAGCTCCAGAAAAGAGGACACCGAGGAAACAGGTATGTTCTAAAAAAGCACAAAACTCTCTTAGCTGAATGGTCAGCTAGAGGATCGCTGTGGTGAAATGGGAAAGCTACAGACAGCGTGTATTACTGGAGTTCTAAACCAGGACTGAGGAAAACTCTTCCAGGAGATGTAGAGGTTTAAGATACATACCTGAACAGCCTTTTCACTTTGCTGTGTGGTGTCTGTTTTAAAGAAGGCGTTGGGGAGTGCTTCTGGGCTCCAGGTTTTCTGTGAGACTGGTCTTGGACATTTACAGTCCTGGAACTGCAGGTTTTGAGGGCCTCGCCTCAGTGGGCAGCGGGATGGGTGGGCTGAGGGCTCTGCTCGCCGCCGGGCTTCCTCCCAGTTGGCAGGGGAGCATCAAATTGGGGCGGGTGAGCAAACAGCCATGGATACCTGGCGTGAGGGAAATGCCATACCTGCCTCTGTGTGTGATGCTGAAGTACATAAAAAACAAACACAAATCCTATTGCTAGTGAGGATAAAGGAGAAGGGGAGTTACTTGAGCTTGGCTACACCTCTGCTTGGGCTGAAAAATCAACTGGGGAGCTCTGGCATGGGTCAGCCCCAGGGGCAGGTTTTACGTGGAGCAATGCTGCCGATGAGGCTGTGGGATGAGGCGAGCGGGAGCTGGGGATAGGGGCCCTCAGTGCCCTGCCCCGGGGCAGAGCCCCTCTGCTGCCCCTCTGAGGGAGAGCCTCGCGACAGGGTGGGGATGTGCTGAGGGAGCTGGGAGAGCTCCTGTGAGGGGAGGGAGCCTGGCTAACCCTCAGTGTGGATGGGAGAGCTCCTGTGAGGGGAGGGAGCCCGGCTGTCCCTCAGTGTGGATGGGAGAGCACCTGTGAGGGGAGGGAGCCCGGCTGTCCCTCAGTGTGGCTGGGAGAGCTCCTGTGAGGGGAGGGAGCCCGGCTGTCCTTCAGTGTGGCTGGGAGAACTCCTGTGAGGGGAGGGAGCCCGGCTGTCCCTCAGTGTGGCTGGAAGAGCTCCTGTGAGGAGAGGGAGCCCGGCTGTCCCTCAGTGTGGCTGGAAGAGCTCCTGTGAGGAGAGGGAGCCCGCCTAACCCTCAGTGTGGCTGGGAGAGCACCTGTGAGGGGAGGGAGCCCGGCTGTCC
>VZRO01002709.1:562779-592952 GCA_013397915.1 Daphoenositta chrysoptera
GGCGGCGGCCGCCATCTTGTGGTGGTGGACGGTGGCGGCCGAGCTGCCCAGCTGCAGTAGCCAGAGCCAGGAAGGACACACCGGGTAAGTCTTTGTTCTCTTGTTTTATCCTCATTTCATGGGAGTTTCTTCAGCACATGCCCCTGCCAGCACCATTTCTCATCTCCACAGCCCCTCTGCTCCCGCCTGCTCCTGTGTGGGAGCTGCTGGCTGGGGTGTCTCTTGGAGGCAAGATGACCTGAGCCAGGGGAAAACTGGAATGCTGTAGACTGTGACAGTTGTTCCTTCAGAGAACAAACATTTCAGTCTAGCGGTAAATCTGTTCTTTCTGTCCATGTTTTTATATTTATGTAATTATTTTTTTGTGGTGCAGGAAGGTGTCAGAACAAATCACAAATAGGACCCAAATGTTGTGGTTTCATCTAAATCTCGTAAGTATTATATAACTTGGCGACTCTTAAAATGTGTATTCTCGGTCTTTCTGCCCCTCTTCTGTTTCTTGCTCCACCTAAGTTAATAAAATACGCCAGGAATCTTATTTTGAATTTTCATTTGTTATGGTCAAAAAAGATGCGTCAAATGCATTATCAGGACTGTAGTGGACTGTAGACAGAAAAACTGGGGAGAAAATATTAAGACCTTGATGCAGACAACTATTAACCTGGAACAGATGATCTTGTCCTAATCAACACTATTGATGCTCTTGGCTGTCTGTCCAGATTAAATGTTCACAATTAACTTAACTGATTTACTAAAGTATGGATATAGATTTGATATCAATATCCAACTCGAAACAGACAAAGACTCTCTCACAAAGTTAGAAAGGGTACATTTGTTTGGACCGGCCAGGACGCTGACCAATTCCAATCATAGTGCCCGCTCGGAAAACAATACAGAGCCTATTTATTTACAAAAGTTTTAAATATTCAAACCACAAATGCATATGGATAACATTGACACCTCCCATTCCCTGCTTCGTATGGTAATTAGTTGAAAAGTCATTAAGCATGCGTAGTTTGTTCTCTGAATTGAGTCGGTGGTCTTATTTTAGGGTAGGGAGGAGCATGTGATTAAGTAAAACTTCTCTTCCTCATTCTGACCTTTCTGCCTTTTGTTTTTTGACAATACATATTGCCTCTGAGGAACCTCCAGTTCCCCCTTTCATTACTCTAAGTGAGTTTTTCAAATGGGGAAAATTAGTCATTGTCTTTATTTCTTTAGATCAATTACTCAATTTCTTCTGTTTCTTATTCTAAGCACAGCTAAACAAATATATCAAGACAGATGATCAATCACTTACATCCTGAAAGCTCATTTCAAGCTTGATTCTTCAGCTAATCATTAACCTTTTAATTGGTTCCAGCTGGAGTTATTCACTAAGCCTATTTCAGCTAATTTCAGCAAAACTAACTTGTACTAATTTTTTTTTTAAATGTAAAGCTTTGCCCTTCATAACCATAGCTTTCAGGGACTTTAGCAGCAGCAAATGCTCAGTTTCTCTGAAGATCAAGCTACAAATATTGACGTTTCACACTTTTATTAATAAGTTCTGTATGGATGTTCTGTGAAGTCCTGTTTGGTGTGTATTTCCTGAATATAGTTCTAAGATGTATTTTTAAATCAATAGCATAATTAAAAGAAAAATGAAAGCCTTTATTTTGCTTCCCCAGAGACGGCTCTGGGGAGACCTTAAAGTAGCCTTCCAGTACCTTGAGGGGCCTGCAAAAGAGCTGGAAAGGGACTTTTTACAGGGCATGTAGTGAAAGGATAAGGGGGAACAGCTTTAAACTGGAACAGAGTAGGTTTAGATTGGGAAGAAATTCTCTCCTGTGTGGATGGTGAGACACTGTAACAGGTCGCCCAGATGAGTTGTGGATGCCCCATCCATAGAACTGTTCAAGGCCAGGTTGGCTGGTGCTCTAAGTAATCTGATCCCAGGAAAGTGTCCCTGTCCATGGCAGGGGGGTTGAAACTACCTGATCTTTAAGGTTCCTTCCAATTCAAGCCATTCCATGATTCGTGTCTGAAGGTGAATTGGTTTAGAGCAGGCAGTTGATCCTGAGAGGTGTGGACCTGAATGTAAGAATTTTCTACAGAGAGTTAGCACTCTTAGGGCATGTAGATGTGGCTCCTAGGGACATGGCTTACTGGTGGACTTGCTGATGGCTGCACTAAATGATCTTAATGTTCTTTTTCAGCCTAAACATTCTATGACTCTATGGTACATTGGTCTTCCTTTTTTCTCAGTCCTAATTTTAAGAGGTCTTCTCAAAATGCCCTGTAAAACAATTAGATGCTGTCACAGTCAAGTGTTTTAATCTGAGGACTCCTGCCAGGGGATCTGTCTCTGACTGTAGAAATAGGAGGCAATGCCTGTCCCTTCTCACTGTGAATATGGCCCTCAGAGGCATCTCTTGGTGGGGTACCATTGCTGAGAATTTCCATTCAGATACGTCACTGAATTAAAACACTGTGATAAACAATAACTAAGCTAAGATACCTGACTAGAATAGAAACAAATGTACTAGAAACCCGAGTCTTGTTTGCAGAAATGAAAGTGAAATATAAAAACCTTCTGTCTCTGTGTAAACTTTTATCTTTTTAGTAAACTTTGTTGTATGGTCAAAGCAGGCTTCCAGTTGTGCAATACTGCATTCAGTTTTTCTGTCCATTTGCTTGTCTGAATCTGTAAAAGTGAAGATCAACTCTTGATCAGGTTAGGCCAGACTCAGACTTGTGCAGAATAATTTTCTTTGCTGATCATCTGTGTTGCAGCTGTGTTTCAGTGTCGTTGGTCTCAGTAAATAAGTAGCCAAACCATAGGATGAGAGAATAAGTCTAGCTCTAAATTTGATGCTGGGGGAAAAAAAAAATTGGTGATTATGTTTAACTTTCTTATCCCAAAAGAAAGTTGAAACTTGATGTTGGAGTCTCTTTGGCTTCAGTTATGGATTTTTGATAGTCCTATCAAATTTAATTTTCCTCAATGTGTAGGATGGTTAAAAGAATTATTTAATATATCTTAATAAGGATTAAATAAGGCTTAAGGTTAAAGACTTACTAGAGGCAAAAGTGTCAATAGTATGGCCATGGGAGTGATAGGATTTCCCTCCTTTTTGGTGCTTTTTAGGTAATATTTTAGAATTGAAGATCTGAGGTTCAGATGTACTTTGAAATCTTTCAACAAATATTGAGCCTTTAAATGGTATGATAATTAAAAAGTGTCCTGAAGTCTTATATGAGACAGCAGTAGTAAAGAGATTGGGTTTTTTATTTAAAGTCCAAGTTTGCTGGTGTTATATGAGCCAGACTGAAGTTGCTGGATCAACACTGGTGATTTCAATTATCAGACATCAACTATTGGGTAAATTAATAACAAAAAGGCAAAGGGATCTATAAGCAGCAATCTGTTTCTCTTCCTGACAAAGCCCCAGATTTCTTGCTAGGTTTAGCTGAAAGTACAAGAGAGTAAACTGTAGAGGTAAGCAATTTTTTAGCAGTAGAAGATTGTCTTCTCTCTATATATATGTATATATATAAAGGGAAGTGCTTGGGAAACCCATACTAAAAGAATGAACTTCAGTCCTGGGGAGGAAGGATTTCCTGGAGCAGGATTTTCCCTGAAAAAAGGAGGCCATTCTGCTTGCGGGTATTGAGTGTTTTCCCCCGCAGAGCTGGCCTGTGGTACGGGATGCTAAGGCACCAGCAGAGAGAGCCATTGTTTCAAGGATGTGTGGAAAGCTGCACAGATGGTACAGCTTGCTGGCAGGGCACAACGCTTAAAAAAGTGTCTTACTGTAAAGTGTCTTACTGTAAAAGCTCACGTAGATTTTTAAGGAGATAAAAGAATTGTTGTAGAGAAGGATTTCTAAAGACCCGCTTCCCCTCCCCACGATATCTGGACAAATTTGCACACAGATCACCTAACTTTAAAGGCCTCTGATCCAGGCCTCTGCTGGTTTTATACTTCCTGCAATGTATAGGCTTTAATAACTTACCTGTGGTATGTGCAGAGCTTGTCTCAAATGAACTTCTACCGTGGGGGCAATCTCATGTGCTGGGGGATGTTGGTCAGGAAAGGGCAGAGAAAGAAAGACATGAATTCCAAATATGTAGTTATGGGTCTTGGAACTGATGTTGAATGTGGTGGGTTCAAGTTCAGTATAACAATATGAGCTGTTCTTCCTCACGTTGTCAGCTGCTGTTGCGTCTTACAACAATGTTGTAAACTTACAATTGTTGTAAACTGTTGAAAGTGGCACATCCTTAGGTGGGGCAGTTGCTGTCATCCTGCTCTGAGCTTGAGGGCTGTGACCAGTCCTTTTTGGCATAAGATTATTGCAAGCCCAAGAAGGAGCATAGCATTCCCAGCTGTTCTGCTACCCGGAACTATTTGCAAAGCTGAAATGAATCTGTTTACTTTTGTTGGGGTATATGTAGTTGCTTGGCAGCTCCTTGGTCCATAAGCAAAACCCTGTAAGAATTCAGAGCTTGAACAAATCTCAACAGAAAGCTTGACTGAAGCTGAAACTTCTCACCTTGCTGCATGCTGGAAGCTTCCTGAATTCTTGATGTTATGTGTTCTTAATTGGCAGAGGATCTCTTACTTTGGCAAACCGTTCTACTGTGGGGGTAATGAAATCTGAAACCAGCCAAATTTAGTGTGGTTCTGAATTTCATCACAAATCACATCTCACACTTCTCACTTCTTGCCTGAGGGAGACAAACTCCAGTATCTTTGTCTCCAGAAAGGAGGCAACGCCTGCATAATTCCTCCGTGCTGGCCGATTTTATTGACTCGGTGATAATTGAAGGAGTCAGATAGCAGCTCGTGTGTGATACTGGCAAGTGGAGCCCTGTACCACCTAAGGCCGGCCCTGATGAGACAGCAAGAAAGAAGCAGTGATGGCAGCACGAAAACAAGCGTTTTGCTGACGTATCTTGCAGTTGTCACTGCAAGTTGTCACAAGGTTAAAGTGCAGATGGAAGAGCAAGGAAACTACAAAACTGCATATTGCTAAACAAAGTTCCTTCTTTACTTATGGAGTCCTGACTTCAGGAGAACAACTTCGGGTATCCAGAATCAACAATATATGCTAAGAAAAGCCAAATCTGTATTACGCAGGCTGTGTAATAAAAATACCAAAATGGAGAGAAGACTTTAAAGTTGAGTATTTTTTTCCAATGACAACCACAACAAAAAAAGGAAACGTCCTGAGACAATGTTATTTTTATTTTTTGCATTTGATCCTTCAGAAGCTCTTAAGCCTTGCATGAATTCTCACTAATGCTTTTACATTTCTCACTAATATTTTACATTTTATTTCTTATTATTTCATATTGTAGTAAATATATAAATGACTTTTTCACAGAGCTGACCAGCTTCAGAGAGTATCAGAAGCAATAAAATGTGTGTGCTTCCTGCTCTGGATGTTTAGTTCTTACTGGTCTTAGGGGATATGTTACTTCTGCTGCCTTGCTGCCCCCATCTTCCCCACTAGAAAAAATGCAGTTAAAGTCTTTTTTTAGTAGTTACTGTCAGTTCTACCAGCCATGCTGCTGCTTCTGTGGTCCCGTGCTGTCACCACTGTGCCTTGACACGGTGCAGAGTAGGTTGTGATAATGCTAGGTATGATTCCAACACGAGCCCTAAATCTGCTTTAAAGTAGTGGGGGGTGTGTACTATAGATTTAACTAACATCTTCCTTTTTCTTCTCCCTGGAAGCTGCACTATGTTCAAGAGTACTAGTAGTGAGAAAATTACCAGTGCTCATCTGGCAAATGTGTAGTTGGAAGGGAAAAAGTCTGTAGTTGTCTTGCACTGTATCTGCAACAGTGAGTAACGGGAAACACTCATGGAATTACAACAATGGGAGATTTCTCTGAAGTTATCTCAGATCAGTGGGTTTCTAAAGCATCCCACAAAAACAGAATGGCCTATAATAAAAGCTGTTTGTTTACATTATTGGGACCCTGCAATATTTTTGGTGTGTTGGGATGCACCTTATCTTTCTCACCTCTTTTTCCGTCTTTTAAATGTTTTTCACTGTTGTCTGACCTTAATGATTTGAGATTTCAAATCTCCAGCAACTTCAGGTCCTTACCACAGTATCTGCACTGCAGGAAATAGTACTTTGCCTTCAAAGATCTAGGGACTTCTTGGAAGGTTGTTGTAAGGAGAAGAAAAGGAAAAGAAACTAACATAAAAATGAGTTCTGTGGAAACAGCCCTGGAGGGAGTTTTCAGAGCTGGGATGTACAGTCGTTACAGGCTTACTAACAAGAAATTCCGTATGTGTGGAGCGCAGAAAAGAGGAATCAACTATGAGATGAAACCCATGCTGTGTGAAAAGGTGTGCTTTAGGAACTTCCCTGTTGTGAGCAATGGGTAGCCAGGAGAGCTAAGAGCTTTAGTTAACAAATGCTGGAGAATAACAGATAAGAGAATGAAACTCCCTCACTAATGCACTGGGCTGTTTTCTTTGGTGTTCAAAACAGCAGGAGAGAACTCGTTGCTCAGTGTTAGCAGTTCTGGCCTGATACACACATGAAAGTTTTGTACATGTAAAGTACAAAAGGGATCACCTGACTCTCTTCCATCAGTTTCCTTTGATGAGCTTCTCTCTAATCTGTTCCTTCCCTCCTCTCTTGGACTTCCATATGACTGAAGCAAGGCCTAGCTTACCGAATGCTACATTGGTGCCAGCGTGGTTTTCCGTGCCTGATCTGAAGCGATGGTAGGAAGAGACTGAGCCTGCAGTCACCCAGCCATCAGCAACTGGACAGCAAGGATGTTATGTTTTACCACACATCTTCACTTAACTGAGCTGTATGACGGGACTGAGGGGAACCTCGGTGTCCCATGAAGATCACTGTTGCACAATTTTAAGCATTTGAGCAGCGTTTCCTTGTCATCTGGGTGATGCTGACCTAGTAAGTCAGTTCCTTGGAATAGTCACAGCAGTAAAAGCGCTTAAGAGGAAATGGATCTGGCAACAAAAGCTCTGAACAACAGGTAACTGATCCTCTGCAGAAGGTAACAACAAAGGCATGTGAACTCAGTTAAGATTCTAGTCAGAGCACCAAAATTAAGTGGGGCATAGGAGAGTGGTTAAGGATTAATAAAGCTTTCTTGCTCTTAGCAAGAAGTGGCTTTCTGATTTCATTAACATTGCATGACAAACCCTTCTTGCTCAGTTATAGGTGGTATCTGTTCTTTAATCCTGTTTAAGCAATGGAGAATTTAATTTCTGTGTGACACTTAAACCCAACAACTAAGTTATTTTAAGACTCTAGTCCATGAAAATGTACATGGGATGATACTATGGTGGCTAGCTTTATAGACTGTTTTACGAGAACAAGAGGACAAAATTTGTTTTGTGGTGACTGTTCTTCTGCTCAGAAAGGTCAAGGCACATCTAGCTCTTTAAAAAAAAATATGAATTTTAGCTTTTGAGCTGCATTTGTAAAAGAAAATAATGTGGTTTTTCTTAGAAATTGCTGAACAGATAAAGTCAAGGAAAAAAGGGAGGGGTAAACTTGCTTTGATTCAAGTCTTGAGGAATTAAATTGAGCATTAAAATAGATTTGTACCATCAGTCTCCTTAGACGTGAACACTGCTAGGCTTAATGAGAAAGTACTGAAGCAGAATGACAGTTTCTTATTAACTCAACAAGACTGGTCTAGCTATTTCCACACTGCTTTGGCTTGCTCATTAATGACCTTCTGCACTATAAAAAGAACAGCCCAAACACTCTAAGCCCCTGGGAAGACCTTTTTATATGGTCTATCACATGTTAAATGGCCTGCTAGCAGTGAAGAAACGACCCCGTGAAATGCTGATCAGCGTTTTTGTCTTGTTCTGGTGCCTAGACAAAAAACTATAATTGATTAAATTGTCTACTGCAAGATAACAAATGCAGGTGACATGCTAAGCCTGAGTCACTGATGTCTGCACTTCATTCCAACCAAATCCAAGTTGACTTCAAAGTAATGGAATCACAGCTGTAAGTAGCTGAGAAAAGATAAAGCTGTCAAACTTACCATGAACACCACTATAAATGAGAGAACCGCCTAGAAGGAAAATGTTTGTCCTTGACCCATCATTCTAAAAAAGCATAAAGTATAGCAGGAAGTTAAAATACCATGGATGTGATTGTTTCCTTTATGTGCTGGCTGGGTTCCTCAAGGAGTTCTTGTGTCAGAATCTGAACAGCTTCTTGCAGTTAGAGCTAACAAGCAAGCTCTGGACAGGTCTGCTTTGTTATCCTGAGCCTCACCTCTGCAGTCACTTCCCGGCAGCTGCTCAGAATTGCAGATAATTCCTTGTAGTGCCTGGCTATGGGTAGCCAGGTTTCCTAAAACAGGGCTGCTCACGGTGATTGGGAAATTGATAAATCAGGTTGTGAACTCTGGGCAGTGAGTTAACTTCTTGTCTGTCGGTGTTTCACTGAGTTCAGTGGGCTCTCCTCAAGCCTGCCTGTCAGCATGGGAGATTGCTGTGGCTGGGGGGAGCAGCTCACACAACTGAGCCTCAAGTTACTTTGAACTCAGTGCAGTGGAGCCTTCAAACACACACCATTTTCTGCTCTGAGTGTTCACTGTGTTCTTAGAGCTTGGGAAAGTAGAACCAAAAACTGTGTTAATGATTTTCAAACACAGTCCTTGACTTTGTCTGAAACAAATTTGAATTTGGAACAGTTTTTAAAAGGAGATTAACTTTGAAATTTTTTTTGTTTGTTTTGGTTTGGTTTTGCTCTGAGTTTATCTGAGTTGGAAATTGGTGGATATTCAGGGAGTTACTTCAGTAGGCATCAGTGAAAGTCTGTTGAATCAAGCAGTACCAAGGTACCTATATAAAATCAAAATAAATTCCTGCACAAATCCCTTTGGACAGAGATTAGTGATTTGACTTGATATGAAATCCCTATCCTCTAACCTGGAAAGCTTGCAGCTGTAAAAGGAATAGTGTTTAATAATAGACCAAGACTTGATTTCAATGGAAGCATTGTCTGAGCAGGGACATCAGAGCTTGGTTCCAGAGCACTAGTAAAAAAAAATAAAATAAAATAGCCTTTTTATTTATTGGGCACTCAGACTTGAAGACTCCCAGGTGCCTATTAGTCTAAGGGCTTGTCCTTACAGGAAAGTTAGTGTGCAATATGTTGGAATATGAATTTACAGTGCACCAACTCCTCTGTGCTCCCCCTGTGTTTGGATATTTTTAGCACACAGTAATGGTGCCTTTCTCCATGGCAGTTCATTCAACTTTGAAAATAAAATAAATCACATTTTGCTTAATGCCTGCATGAATTCCAAATAGCCAATGCCCTCTAAACTTGTACCCGAACTTTCTCCTCTCAACTAATACTAAGGAAGATGTTTAGTAGGGTCCTGACTTTGACCAGGAAGAGAAGTGTGATTCTGCTTACTTTTTCAGAAGGGAGAAAAATAGTATGTTTTCAAAAGTCCCTGTTATTTCAGTTCTCAATAAGGCTTTGAGTATGTAGCAGTTTAGATCACAGGGTTCCAGTATAACTCTTTGAGAGTTATTTTCATTAATATTTTGCAGCTGACACTAAAATACTGCATCCTCTAGCCCAGTGAAAGGTTTGTATGGCTTTTTAGTGAATTGCATTGAGGTTTGCTTTACTTTTTTTTTCCTTGGTTAGTTTTAAGCTCAAATCCACTCAAAAAAATGTTTTGCTGGCATATATTGAAGAGGCAATATCAGAGTGAGAACATGGAAGAGGAATAAAGGAGGGAGGATGGACATATAGATACTAATCTGTGGGGTTTTGTTTGGGTTTTTTTGTGGTAGTGCTGAAGTTTGCCATATTTTGAAACAGTTGATGGAAGGTGTAAGGCACCTGGAGAACCCTCAGTTTGCTCTTAGATCTTGTAATGAAAATTTGGCAAAGAAACCTGGCTGTTGGTGAAGCTTTGAAAGATGGGGTGTTGTTTGTTTTTTCTCTTAACCTGGAAAAAAAAGTGCAGCAATGACTCTCAAGATAATATCTGTTTTGGGGGAAAAGGGGAATAGGAGGCAAAAATCTTGCTAATTCAGTCTAATCCATACTTCATCTATTCACCTTACAAAGTAAATTCCTTCACCCTTATTACTTTGAAAATGCACCAGCTTGCATATAAACATTAGGAACTGATGGTGAATCTTTCACCTTTCCCGGAATTGATGCTACCTCCTTGTTCTGCCTCAGGTATCCGTGGTATGTCAGAGGAATGCAGCAGAGAACCAAAGTCTGACTTAATCTCTTTATCCTGCATTAATCTGAAACTCCCAGAGAGGGAAGATCCTGACTTTGAGGCTCTCTGAATTCAGCATCAGTGCTTCTGTTTCCTAGAAGAAAAACGAGGGAGAAATAAGTTATAGGTCCATGCACCTAACAAGTGGTGCCACCTGAATTAGGCTAAATTTCACACAACTTACTTTTAACTGGCTCGTTCCCTGAGAAGGATCTTTGTCAGGTTCTGCTCTTCTGTATGGTAAAAACAAACACAAACACATTAACGCTAAAGTGAATTATTGTCTTTTTCCCAATGCCATTGTTAAATAAGTGAAAATTATCCCATCCAGGTGGAGAACTAAAGCAGGCTGAAAAAAGCATTGCTGCTGTGTTTGTCATATGTGTGTGCAGAGAAGATACAGGAATCTGATGGGAAGGCTGGGGTCCTCACTGGGGAACTGTACCTGGAGTCCACACATGCTGTTCACTGCAGAGCCCTATTCTGTGGGAGTTCCTTCTTACTTCTAACACCGTAAGACTGAAGGAGAAGAAATGTGACTTGGATGTCAGCAACAGTAAGTTGTCTTCATGGGATGACTGTGGTGAAGCAGTCAGCACTAGTTATTGCTGGGGACTGGTTTGTGTGATTTTTGCAAACACACAAGTTTGCAGCTAGAGCTGATCAGAAAAAAAAAAAAAAAGTCCTTTATATCAGTCATGCTGGGAGAAGGCTCTCATCCAAGTCAAATTTTGTCCTGACCATCTCATGTAGTGCACACAGCTTTTCCCTGCCTGTGGTGTTCTTAAAGCCATGCTATGCATTGATGTGATCACAAAATATTTGAGCTCACGATCTCCTGTGTTGTAAGTGTGGTGAGGATAAACCTAAAGGAAGTATCTGCTCCTTATGCAGGGACAGCATAGCTACAGGTAGGAGCATCAGTGTTAGTGTAGTTAACCCTTTCTTTTATCCAAAAGAATTCACGACCCCCTACTGAACTTTTGGCTGTGTGAAGGAAAAAATACTTGACCTTAAATGACTTGCACAAAGACCAAAAGGGAGACTGTCAGGCTGGGTCTTGCAAGCAGCCTGGCTCCTGATCTTCTGGTGAAGTCACTAGACCAAATGTCTCTCTCCATTCATGCTGAATGAATTCTCAGTCTGTGCTACATTTCCTCCCTTGAATAATAATTGTTAATCAAAAGGAAAATGAGAAAACAAGGTAACGACAGATAGCACAGAGAAAACATTGGAAAGTGAAGACAGAAATGTCTGGGAGTAATAGCAATGCTGTTATTCCCATGTTAATGATTTAAGAGCTTTCCGACTGCCATAGAAGCAAAAATGGTGCTTGCTGCAGTCTACAGAGATTTGGGCAATGCAGGGAAAATTTCCAAATTTATCCGTAATGGCCCCCATGTTTGTTCTCAAAAGATACCTCCCCTCCTGCATGGGTGTGAGGTAGTCTCTGAGATGCAGAATGCCCCTTTGCAGGCTTAAACCTGTAGTTAATTAATCTGAAATCCTTCCTATCTGGACTTACTGGTTAGGAGAGCTTAATAAATTACTGAGACACTGATCTCAAAGAAAATAGGCAGAACTCCCAATTATATCATCAGGTTTATCTGTGCCAGGATTGCATGAATGTGCCCTTAGTATCTGCTTTAGCTCCACGTCTGCTGTTCTTTTCACCCAAGCACAAATACCAGTGATTCTCGTAGCTCTTAAATCACTTTTTCCTTCAGACTGTGTGTTTTGTTGTAACTACATTCACCTCCCCTGCTCCCTCCCCTGTTTCGAGGTCAGTTGGCTGTGACAGATACTATGTTCTATTTGGTATGTGTAGCTAACCACTTCTGATTTTAGAGAACATGGTTTTAATTAGTTCTCTTCCTCTCTGGTTGCTGAACAGAGTTGGCCTCAGGTGGAATTTTTTAATTGTGCTATTGCTTTCTGTTACACAAGCAGAGTTCTGTTTCATAGAGTTAATTTGAAACAAAAATGAGACTTTTTGTAGCAGAATTCACAGGACTGGCCAAACTTTAAAAAGTCATGTGAGCAGTTTTTTCACACATGTACAGTAATGTGCACAGAAGTTTAGGGAGATACTCACTTTCTTCTCTGTTTATCTGGTTTCACTACTTTTAAAAAATATTTACCAGATTATCTGCTGACACATTTACATGATGCTGTGCAGTTGTAGTGCTGGAGTTGCCTATTTCTGCTACCTCTTTAGGAACTGGTTTCCTGAGATATTTATGGGGAGCTCCAGGCTTTCCCTTTACCCTTCTCTCACTGGCATCAGTTCTTATGTTTGACTGACCTCTAAGTGATGCAGTTTGCTACTTTGTTGGAAGATTTTTATTATTATTACTACTCTTATTATTATTTTGTACCTTTTCTTCTGTTTGTTTTGCTGGGCTAGTTTGCAGCTGCCATGAAGCAGTAGTTACTGGAAGACCTGACTGCTGATTTCCTTTGCTGTGTAGTACTTGGTAAAACAGCAGCCTCTCAGCCAGTACAGGTGAGAGCAATTCTCTACAACTTCATGGGCATTTGCTGGAGTATATCACATTGCTGGAAGGTTTGGGGGTTTTTTGTTTGTTTGTTTTTACCTAAGACCTTGCTCTAAGCTGTTTAAATACACTCTGGAAAAAGCTATCTGTAGTTTGAATACACCAGCCCCTTATCTATACAGCCTCCAGAATCTCCTATCTCCAAGGCCGTGGTTTCCAAGATTTGGTAGGGTTCCTGTGAAGATAAATCACATCAGAGGCATGACCTTTATCCTTGGTGCTGTTTAAATAGCTTAAATATCTATTGACTTCGTGCCTTGTGATTTCAGTTGCTGAAGAGTGAACACTGAAGAAAGGAAGTGTTGACCCACAGTGTATCAGATGAGTGATATCTTCATTTATAGAGCTCTAAAAATACAGATGTCATTTTTCAAAAAAATCCCCCCTCCCCCAGAGCACTACTGTCTTGTGGCTGATTGCTTTTGAGAGGGAATCTGTGCTTCCACATGGAACCTAGCAAAAGAAGATACTAATTTCTGTTGTAAATGCTAAAGTTGTTGAGGGAAAGATGACGATAAAAGCAAAACAACTGGGAACCTTCTTTGTCTGCAAATAAATATTCCCTAGTGCTTCTTAAGAAAAATCTTTAAATAATTTGCCTAGGTAGTTTTGCATCTTTGTGGGGATTTTCTGTTGGAAGAGAGGGTGAAGATAAAGAAATGTATCTGCATTTGCCCCATAAAGGGCAGGAGACCCAATATATTACAGAAATGTACAGTAAAGTGTCTCCATGTGCTTCCTTCACTACAGCTGAAGGACTCCATATCTTCTATATTTGCAATACAGTCCCACTTCCATGAAACTCTGTTCTGGAATAATCTATTAATAAAAAACCTCCCTGTTTTTATACTTAAAAGAGCTGTGGAAAATTATTTAATGTAAGCCTGTGTGATGCAATGCCTACTTGAGTTTGGAGACAGTGCAAAACTAACCAAAGACTGATTAACTCAGCAGCACTGATGAGTTAACTCTGGCCTAGTTACTGGACTGTTCAAAGATCAGAAACACCAAGAACAGTGCTCAACTGAGAAATGTGGGTCGTTGTGAGGAATTTTAGAGATGAGTCCTTTTCTTTAGATTTTGTTCCCTATAGGAATATTTACCATCTGTTTAGACTACATAAACTGGATTTTGTATTGGTCTTTACATTCTGATAGTGCTAAATATTATTTTTCTGGTGACTGATACAACTCTGCAGCTGCATTATAGTGTTATGTGATTGTGGGACGATACACTCTGGAGGAAGAGGACTTGAGTCTTTCTCGTTCCTCTCACTCATGTAAATGCGCCCACTCTTTTCTTCTGGTCAGCTCTCTCCAAAAACTGTAGATTTTTCTGTGAGGATGACCAAAGAGTTTCAGAGCCATGATGTACTATGAATTGTATTTAATATCTGAATTATTAGAAATAGTTCTCATAACTGCAAGTAATAAAAGCTCCTGAATGTGGTCTTAGAGCCGTTCTTTTCTGGGCTTTGGATGGTGGTGTAATGTCACCGTGAAGCATTAGCTGCAATTTTGTACAGCAAATGCAGGTGCATTTTGCTAGTGAGGTGATCCCATCTACAATCTGCTTTTATAGCCCAAGGTTTGTTTTTGGTAATGTTTTTAAAGTGCTTTGAATTAAATAGCACAGAAATTTATATTATTCTAACATCTGTTCCTCCCTGAGAGCTTGTGTAACCTGGAGGAGCTGTGCTGCTGTAAACCAACTCCATAGCCTGAGTCCCTGTGAAAGAATAAAGAACTAGAAGTTATGTTGGTTATGTTTCTGTAGTTCCACACTGCTGTTTGCATCATGTCTTCACTATTCCATCAGCAGGGAAGGTCTCAACAAATTCTGTCAGTCTCTGGAAACAGTAAGTTTTGGACAGTGTTGAAAAGTCTGGGGGGTGACTGTGGAGGTACAGTTGCAGATGAAAGAAAACATTCAGATGGCACCCGAGTCTCTCTTATGCTGACAAGGACATGAAAATGTTTCAGGCTTTCTGCCATATCTTACCCTAAGCATAGCCTATCCTTTTGATATTTATCCATGGTACTGCTTCTTGATCTGCTTTACCTTATGAAACTTTCCCAAGGTGTTTTTTCTCACCCCAGTTACTTCTATAAATTCCCTTTCCAAAGCTGTTACTCTCAGATATGGTAAACTCTCCCAGCTTGAAAAGAAAATGTCTCTGTTTTGTAATTTTTAAAGTATTGTGTACATTTGTGGTACTATAAAATAATTAGTGTGAATAACATGGGAGTTTGTCTGGGATATAGACTTTAAGTCTTATATTCAGAGTGTGTTGGGGTGGGAAGCAGATTGCAGAGAAGTACTATCTGCTAGCTGTTGCTTACGTAGAACAATCCTCACTATTTGTTATGATGGTCTGAAAGAGGCTTTATTATAAATCATTACATGGAGGTATAGCTTGTTTGGATGTATAGCTTGCTCAGACTGACTGTCAACCTACGTGTAAGACAGGCCCAGGGCTGGAACTGCAAAATTGTTGCAGAGCCGGACTGAGCTGGATTGGCACTGAGGTGTGGGAAGCTCATTTAATGCAAGCTGTAGCTGGTGGTATCAGTGCTTCCCTTTCATGAATGCAGAGTTTAACTTTGCTGCCAGCCTGGCAACTTCCCACTGGGATAATGTAATGCAGCTGCAAGATTGTTTTGGCTCTGTGCTAACTCCTTCCCATGCCTTTTTTTAATAGTCTGTCTCCTGCCTTTCCCCATTCAGTCATAAAATCTTTCCTAACATTTGTTCTACTTTTAAGAGCTAGTAAGGGCATGGCAGTTGATAACGAAGCCAACACCCTTCCATAAAAATGCACTTTTCAGCAGTGAAATCTGCTGCCTTTTGCAGAATTTCAAGAGTTGATTCTGGGGAATTGTGTTTTGGTTTGTTCTCTTTCTCTGCTAGCTATTCCTCATATCACAAGATTGGCTAAGGTGCAGCTTTTGTATTTCTTTAACTATTTAAAAACTGGTCTGAGATTTTGAAATTGAATAACAATCTAGCTTGCCTGGGTCTTGATCCACTTAAAGGGATATGAAAAGGCCTGAGATCCACTCTTAGGAAACAAGGCTTTTTCAGGTTCCTGGTCCTTCTTCAAGAATCAGGGCCAAGTTCGGCTCTCTAGATACTTGACACGTAGTCTGAAGTGTTAATTTAACCTGGTTGACAATTATTTTGTAACAAAAGCAATTATTGATGTTGTAAATCATGTCTCAGTTATGGTAGAAAGAGATTTGTTGTTTTAATCATAACTAAAAGAGGGTAAATTTCTCTTTATTGCCCAGTTTTCCAGTCCTTACCCATCAATGCCAAGAATTTGAGATTATAGTAAGCTTCTTACTTCTTTCATAGTGTCAAACCCAGCTTTTAAAATCAGGATGAGGCCCTCTTTCAAAGCAATGAGGAAAGAATCAGAATCAGGGTAAGGCAAAAGTAGCTAACTACACTCTGCCTGTGGTTGCATTCTTGTTCAGAACCTGCAACAAAAAGTCTCCCAACCCATTCTTTCTCAATGTGATTATTTTCTTCTGGAATTTGACCTTCAAATGAAACTTTAAATCATTTGGATTTCTTGTGTGGAAACCACAAATATAGTGGAGTGTAAACTGTAGCAGTGACAAATGTTAGTGTCTTCAGGGGCTGAAGCAATAGACCGGGGGTGAAAACTCTCCTCCTGCTTAATTAGTAAGTTAATTCCTTACTTTTGAATGGCACATGAGGGGCCCAGGTAAAGTTTTAAAGAACCCAAATTGACCTGAGAGAGAAAGGAGACTGCTTTTGTGTATCTGCCCTTTTTTTCTTAGCAAGTAGGTGATGACTTCATCTGCGATAGTAAGAACCATTTCTCTCTACAGCTGATGTGGTAAATTGTTCCAGTTTCTCTTCTAATGTTCTTTCTCTGTCCTTGTCTTGACAAACCATTCTTGTAAAGGGACATCTCTTTCTGCTACTTTTGTTGGTGCCATTGTGTTACAGATTGTTTGGAGTGCCTTTTCAAGACCTGCAAGAGATCTGGGAGAATTTCTCTGTCTTGGTTTTTTCTAAGTCATCTGAGGGGGCTCACAGGCCAGGCCCTGATCTTTGCCTTGTGCCTTCCTGTTCTGGCCACTGTGGGGGTCAGGACGAGACGGCGGTCAGGTATTAACTCTACCCGGGGTAAGAGTTAAAATAAACCCTTGCAAACAAGAAATTTAGACATATAATTATTATTCAGGTTTTCAAAAAATGCTGCACGGCCTGCTGCTAGAAGCAAGCTCAGTGTCCTTAGGACTTTCTGAATTGGGAAATCAAGCTTTGGATTTGCATTTTTTTAAAAAGGTTTCCCCCTGCAGTCTTGACAGCACCGTGTAGGAAAGCAGTAAGAGGTTATCAAAAAATGTGTATTGGAAATAACCGGTCAGCGTCTGGAGGGTGCCGCGGTGCAGCCACCAGCATGTAAAGGCAGACATCTGGAGGATGCTTTGGGTTCCAGAGATATTTTTATGAATGGAAGGTGCTTATGACTGGAATGCAGGCTGAAATCGGCAGTGCTAATGGAGTCTCTACAATCTCCTTATCTTCACTAGTAAATCTGCCCCCGAAGATAAACGTTTAATAACATTCCAATTTGGTTGTACTTGCTAAAAGTGATTGAACTAATGACCCATAATCCAATAGATCCATTTGTAGTGAATAACACTAAGGGTTCAATCCTGTGCTGCTGATTTAGCACCTGATTTTAGGATGTCTGCTTAATTTACCACATTTCACTGTTGCAGCACGTGCTCACTGATGAAACCAAATAATTTACCTGGCACTGAATGTAGTTCACCTTTCAGTTCCAAAAGGGCAACAATTTCTTTGTATGTATAAAAATTAGCAAAAATCTCACATACTCTTGGGAATCAGTAAATGTGTGTATGAGAGGCAGAAATTTAAGTAGTTGTTTTCTTGTGCTTTGGTTAGATGACAAATGTAACTTCTGGTGCAAATATGTGTGAATATGGGTCTGAAATTTGCTTTGGTCAGTAACACCTCTGCATTCAACTTTTTCCTGCAAACATTAGAGAAAGGTGGAACCATGGCTAAAGTAAATTTGTATCACACTTCAAACAAATACCTGTAGAATTCTTTCTATTTGGCAAATGAAGTGCTCCTAATCACTTCAGTGGGAATCTTTCTGGTTTAAGGAATGCGGTATCTTGACCTAAGACCTCTGCTAACACTTACATAATGAGACCCGCTGAACCATGTGGGATTACTTATACACATGAGTAATTTTATGGACAACTTTATGCAATATGCAGGTTCAGGACAGCACTTACAACTGCAGTCATCGATTTTTGATTGCAAAGTAACAGACTTACATATTAGGCTAGAGTGACAGGGACCTCAGTCATGGTTTCCTGCTGCTGCACTGTGGATGGTCTCCTCTTCCTTCTAATCTAACTCTTGTAGAGGATTGTTGCTTCCATAAATCCTATCTTCCAGTAGCTATTTACTCCCAAGTTTTTTTGTTAGATTGAAATGACTAGTCTTCATTCCAGGAACTTCCTGCAAAAAAAAAAAGAAAAAAAAAAAGGCATAAATAAATTTCTGTGTTTCTTTTGGGGGAGACTGAACAGAGAGATTTGGCTATCAGCTGAGGGAAAGCAGCTGTCTCCAGCTGTCTGAGTGTGCTTACACAGGTGGGTCCCATAGCTAAAACACCAGCTGCACCCAGAGCAGGGTCACAGTCACAAACTCCTATAGGAATGACTCAAAACTCTAGCTGGCCAATTTTAATGTGACAGTCCATGAAGGAGAGCTTGCCTTTCCCCTTTTGTCTGAGTCTTCTTCACTTCTCGAATTCTTGCATAAACTCACTTGGTGCATCTTGTGTGATAATCTTTAAGTGCTGCTGTGAAAGTCAGGAATAACTTGAGAACTGTGTGCATGCTTTCATCTACTTACTAGTGAATAGCTCACCAAAGCTGCCCACACTTTTAAGGAGGCAGCAGTGTAGCTTTTTAGTTCTAAACGGAATGATGTATGTTGTTTCTTTACAATACAGAATTAAAATAACATCAATTATGATTTTGTGCCTTTTCAAGTATCTATACCTTTTCTGTAAACTGCTAACACGAATAAGAAATGCAAAATGATCATATAAGATGTCTGTTCTAATTATAGGCATATTTTTATTCTTATAAAGCACTGTTCTAGTCACCTTGAAATTTCCCTCCAGAGAATGGCTGCTAAAAATTTCATATGCTTTTGCTCTAAAATACTGGAGGGCCCTGTAGTTGATTATCCTGTAACAGTAAATATAAAGACTTTGCCTTATATGTGGTACATTGAGGAAATTCTTCATATTCTTGTAGACCAGTAGCATTAATATTTTTGCAGTAAGAGGACAACTTAATATCTGTGACCTGCTGAGTCTTAATTGTTTTTAAAAAAAGACTTCAAAAATCCCTTGTGAATCTCTTGGTTAGAATGAAAAAAAAAAAACCTCCACTGTTCTTTAGTGGAGACTGTTTCTGAATACTTAAAAGCTGTAAGTAAAATTGGAAGAAAATCTATGTTCAGACCGTGACTAACCTGCAAGCCAGTTGTTTTAAGATGTTGACTCTAGCTTACTCTATTATTCCATGACAAACCTGTTAGGATTTTTCCCCTCAAATGAAGTTTTGATGCAGTTTGACATAAAATTCAGATTCCTTTTTCACATATATAGTATTACTAAACCAAAAGCACATCATTGCAAACATAAAATCATTATCTCGGAAATGGACGTCCTTCTGTAGAGCTGACAGCTGTAGTATCCGAAGGCAAAAAGCACTATCTGTGCAGTCTCCTTAACTTCTAAGGTCCGTTCAAGATCCTTCAGTGCTGGGACCGTTGCAGGAAGGCTTTAATTTTTAAGGAGTTTTTCACTAATGGATGTTCTTGCTGTTTCAGGTGTCTGTGAATCCTGCAGGAACTGAGTGGCTTCTTGCTGCAGAGTAGAATACGGGAAGTACTGAACAGCTGCCTATGGTGTGATATGGCTGAGACCCATGGACAAACGTAGAGCAAGGTAAATTGTGATGATAGCAATTTCTCACCTCAGGGGACTGGTAAAAATATGATGATATTTGAACCGTATCAGATGGGCTTTCCTCTGAATCACAGAGGGAAAGAGAAGAGACCATAGAAGAGTTTTTTGCAGGGAAAATCTGCTTTGATGAACAAAGAACTCTGAATGACAAATGTGTGTCACAAATGTGCAGTGTCATCCTGCAGGGAGTTTGGGTGCTAGACTCTAATATGGCCGTCAGTGTAGTCTGGAGGGAATAATGCAAATGGTTGTTAACAAATGTATAGTTAAGAGGACTGATTGGACAGAAACAGCTAAAACGATTTCAGTCCCACAAAGAGATGAGTGGACTTAAGATGTTGCTTAAGATAAGTGCATTTCAAAGAGGAGCTGGTGAAGAGGCATCAAAAGGTCTCCCAAGGACCATTTGAGAAAGCTCCTCACCTTCCTGCACTAGTGGCAGTTTTACCATTGAGTTCACAAGGCCTGGATTTTTCCCCGAGAGTTAAGATTAGAGAAAACTGTGTGAACAATCTCAAAGCAGAGCTTGGAGCTTCTTCTATGGTCTTTAGTTGCAGTACCTATGGTAACTTGAAGTGAAAGATGTTTTCATTTAGTGATAACTGCTGCAAGAAAAGCCGTTTCCAACCTTTCCTTGCTCCCCAAAAATAATCATCATCACTTAGATTTAAAGAATTAATTTTCTGATAAGAAAATAAGTATTTAAATGCTGCCTCGTGTACTTTAGGTATTCGCGAGCCTGCAATGTTTAACTTCTCTGGTTTTGGTGAAAATGTTTGTGGGGTTTTTATAGTTGTGCTCAAAAGGATTGAATGAGTGAGATAGTTTGATCAGCACATTAAATTTGGAACCAACATCTCTGGAAACAAAAAACGTGTAGCGTTCCAGGGTACATGCATTGTGGACTGTCTGTTTTTCAATAATTACTGGATTTTAAGATATTATTTAATTGACAAATAATATAATAAACATGCGTTTTCTCTCTCAGAACAAAGAGAGAAATTTCTCCTTTCTAGAAAAATCTGATAATGAAGAAGTTATGTGCACTATACACAACTTCTAAAGTATTCCAGTCACTTAATTGGATATTATCACGTTTTACCTCATTAAATATTAATCTTGAAGTTCTTGATGTTAATTTATTATGGGAATGCTGATTTCCATATTTGTTATTTATTGATATGCCTAATGTAGTTTGGGGGAAAGATCTGAACTGTAACTTAACATTTTCAAATATAAGTTAAAAAGCATTCCAAAATAATGTAAATTGTTTTCTTATTTAAATTTTGGGTCCTTGGAAGCTTGATATACATGGAGGGTTTTTTGGCTCTTATAGAACTTACAGGAATAATGCTTGTAACTGAAAATTAATGAAATGTTGGGGTTTGTGGCTTGTAATTTTTTCAACACCTAAAACCTGTTCTGTTGTCTCCAACAGTAAACACAGGAAAAAATTTGGAACACTTTCTCACAAAGCTGGAATGTGTTGATGTTGTGGAGTAGGCACCTGATGTCTTTTGATGAATAAGGGGCAATTTTTTTATTATTATTGTTGCTCATGCTTTACCTGTAAAAAAACCCCTCAAATTTAGACAAGTTATAAGCCTTGGAGAAATTTCTGTTTACATAGTACAGTGATGTTTGTAAATGTGAGTTGGAGAAAATCCATTAATTGCTTTCCTATCTCTTTTGTGTTTGTTTTGCCCAGGATTGCTTATCCTGGAAGGGTGCTTTACCTAGCCCCATTGTTACTATTCATACGCACATAAGAATTGAAAATTCATAAGTTGCAGTTTAATGCCATTTTAAAAGATGTTTCTTAGCAAATGATAAGGTAGTGATGCTTTTTATTTTTGCATTTCAGAGCATCAAGGGTCTAACCCAATTCCCACTGTAGTCCAGAGTAGTATTCTTCTTGGGATTGCATCCCAGTATCTTAAGAATGTGCACCCTGTTATGGTTTATTGCTGTAGTTTAAAATATTTAGGTGGTTGTAGGATCTTGACTTCTACGACCAGACATCTGATAAAGATCTGTCTCTTTTTTTGATAATCTCAATCAACATTCTGCAGCACTAATGCTGTCTGCAAAATAACACTCATGCTTAATAATTTTACAAAATGTCAGATATCTTCAGCTGTAATAATGGTTCAAAATGGTTTAAATGGTGGCAGAGGTATTACTTTGGCAAATAGCTATCCTTCAAGCCTTACTTTTAGAAGAAATAGCTAATGCTGTTTGCATTCATGTATTTTTAAGGTGCCATGCATGTGATGTTTCTTTACTAAAGGGGGCACTTTTAACAGTCTGCTAGAATTTTTTTCCTGTTCACTTAAGAGAGTTGTCTGAAACCTTACATAGTCTCTTCCTAAAATAAATGTTTTTCACAGGTGTTCTGCTAAATAAATATCACTGGGAGGTTTCTAGGTTTTGGGGATTTTTTTGCTGTTTTTAAGTTACATTAATAAGCCTTGGTCTTTTTGGTAATACAGTTTTGACTTGGAACATAACATCTAGCAACAAAAATGTATATATTGTGATCTGAACGAGTTCTTTTCCCCAAATACATATGTTCTCATCCTGTGCAGCCTAGAGGATGGCCGATTGTGTGCTGAGAGATTTGGGTAAAGAGGCTGTCACTGCATTTCCCTGTCTTCCTTTATGCAACAGAAATTAACTGAGATGCTTTCTCATGCTTAGAGTGAGAAGAGCATCTATGCTCTTACTTTTAATTCCTTTAAAAGAATTTAAAGCCTTTAAAGGACTCTTCATTGTATTCAGAAAAGTGTCCTGTGATTAACTATCTGTAGCTCGTACAAGGCCCTCATATCAAATACAGAAGATGTACAGTTGTTCTTTGCTTCTGAAACCCAGTGCGAGAGACCGTAGGAGAATAATTCTTTGTGAGGATGTAGCTGTTTGCAGATAAAGGCTGTCTTTGGCAGAACGTAAGGAAAGCAATATTAATTTACTTTGACTCCAGTTCTTCTCTGTGTGTGGGGTCAGGCCTCCAGAGCAAGACTGACTGAGAGGCAGAAAGCTCAAGTTCATACTGAAGGGGCAAAAGTGTTTCCATTCTGTATGGAATAAGAAAAATTAAGCAAAGTTGATCCTTCGCACACATGTATACTCAGGTAACACAGAAGAATGTACAGAAATCATATATGAGTTGTGAAAATGTTGACTATCACTGATTGTAGAATGAGTAAATGGTCTTGTAAGAAACTTAGTACCAATAGACTTTCTGGCTGCCAGCTTTGCACATTGCCCAAGGAAGTAACAACAGCTTGTTACATTGTGCCATTTCCCCTATCCCCACTGAGTTTTCTCCCCTGTGTCATTTGTGGGTGGAACATGAACTGTGTGTGGAACTGCAGGCATAATTTCACCTTTGAGACCTTTACCACTGCAAGGGATACAAGAAAAGTGAAAGTCACAGTTGATGTTCAGGTACCAGACCAAGTACCTGATAAAGTTTGAAAAACACAGTTAGAGAAAATGTAATTTTTGCTGGCAGGTGGCTTTGCTATATGAACTGCCCTGGCTTGTCCTGTTAAAACTCAGAGTAAACCCTTTTACCAATAAAAAGAGGCAACACAGAGTACATGTCAGTGCAGTGGCAGGATAAAGCAAAATATCGGGAGAAGAAAGAAGGAGGGAGAATGTTGTTTTCCTCAGTGAGTTATTTGCTTTCTTGCCAGGATTTGCCAAGCCCTGCACACTGAGCATTAGATGTGCAATGGACTCTGTGCCAGTGTTTTACATAGTTTGCAGTGAATGTAGCAGCGTTTACCAGCCCTGCTTTCATCCCTAATGTGGATGAAAGCCCTGCTGGCTTCCCACTTCTCACGCAATACCCTCACTTCCACACCGAATGTGCCAGGTATTTCACCTGGCACCTGACAGCCTCTAGCAGTGGATCTGTTTATGGGCTTATTGTGTGCAAGACGCTGGGATCTGTCCCTCAGGCAGTTCTGTGCGTTTGGGATCTGACTGGGAGGGGGTCCAGCACTGAGCTGGGGTTTGGGGTGCTCTGCCTTGTGCAATGAAAAGCAGGAAAACCCAAACTCATCGCTGGATGCCCTACTACTGTGCTAATGGGAATATCGGAATATAAAAAGATGTGTATATATGGGGTATATAACGGAGTTCTAATCCTCTTGGTTTTCCTGCTTTTTCATTAGCATCTGCTCCACGTGAACTTACAGAAATAAATCCCCACCCTGTTTCCCCTCTGCATACAAGTAAAAAAATACCAGTTCCTAAAATTGCCAGGACTACTACTAAAAGTATCACACTAGTCTCCATAGCTGTAAGAAAAGGAGTAATTAGAGATTATTTTCATAGGACAAACATACAGCAGTGACTTAACTTCTTGCTCTTCCAGGAGGGCACCATGTGCAATCCTTTGGGGGACAGCTTTGGGAGTACCATCTGGAAGGACATCCCTGCTGCTGGGAGCTTTAACACTGGCCCTGCTCTCCTGGCATGCGTCTTCTTTACAGCTGTAGGTGGCAGGAGGCTTAATGCTGGAACGGTATTTTTGGGTGGATTGCTCATCATCTTCAGCAGAAAGGGCAAAGCAGAGAAAATAATAACATGCTGCATAAAATGGATATACTTCTACACAGGAAAAACAAATAACTAATAATACAAAGAAAGCTTTTAGAAATTAATAAATGTGTAAGGTAATTTGGGATTTCCACACAGGTAATCTCTATCTATGGCTAGCTCATCTGTCTTTATTTTTGCAGGCATTTGCAAATGGTGCTTTTTCTTTAATTAACAATCTGAAAAGATGAGCAATCATAGTAACTTAATAGAAATTCAAATAGTGTTTGTTAAAGAAAAGTAGCGATTGTGGCATTACTGAAAAATTTAAGTCATGGATCTGCTACTGGATTTATAGGGGCATGTAGAAAGGTATTTTTTATAGTATCCTTTAGAGAAATGATAATAGACACCATGTTTTTCCTTTGCTCTTAGAAATAACTGTTCTGTTTTATATTCCACTGGGTGATGTGTACACTGTTGAATACTGAATTTTTAATGTTGATCACTAACTTATGAAAACAATTTCTGCTTTACTGACCTTAATGCTGGTGAAGTGTTAGGTGCACAACCACACTTTCTGTCCTTACATGGATATTCTGAGTCAGGGTTTCATTTCCAGAAACAACTTATTTGCTATTATAAAAGTTTTAATGAGGCAGTATTAATTGATAGGGTTTTCCCCTTAAATTTATAGAAAATCTTTGTGCATTTCAGTCACATAAATAGCTGCATAGAAGCACAAACACACTTGAGATAGGCCGTAAATGAGTTAATTTGAATGGTGTAAATAGTTTTGCTTGTGATTTATCTTTCCTAAAAGCTATAAAATGCATGTAATTGTGCTGCTGAGGGATGCTGTGCCGTTCAATAGGGCACATACAGAGCACTAGGAAAGGGAGCCCTTGCCCTTCTGGCTTAGTTCCTGGTCAGTTTGTGCATTCTCTCCACTGAAACTTCCCCTGAAGTCTCTGGTACAGTACAGCATTAAAAGCATGTGCAGTGCCTTGCACATCTTACAGAAATGGCTACGGTTTAACAAATATTTGAAAGCATTATATGTACATGAAGTCTTATTTTTAAATGTGTTTAGTGTTTTGAGTCTTCTAAAGTATTGGTATCAACTAATGCTGCAGCAGAGATGGTAATTAGATTTTGCTGTCATCTGAACATCAATTGATAGTTATTTTGGATTCTCTGATGTGCTTGCAATCAGGTGCCGTTTGCTGAGGGATGAGATTTAGTGATGAGTAGCTAGAAATTTGTTAGGTTTATAACTGAAAGTAAATCTGTGTGACTAACATTAGGGAAAGGCTGGCTGTTCGATGTAGGCTGATTGGCCTTTCTTGTCATGGCCCCTTCATGCTTGCATTCATCCTTTCTCCTGCCTTCCTCTCCTCCAGAGCAAACCCTCGATTGCCTGTTGGGGACCAGGTGATGCTACCTTGGTGTGTGCCTGGGCAGCCTCCAGTGGCCATCTGGTCCTGCTTAGCTGGACCTTCTTGCCCAGAAATGAGATCAACACTTTCTCGTGGCTGCTGGTCTCTGGCTTGTATGTGTAACAAAGAGCTCCTGAAGTAAACAAAATGGAGAACAAGCCAGTGTCTTCGTGATTCACTCCCTTAACCAGTTTCTTGGAAAAAACAGTTTTCAAATGTCTGTGTTCATGGTGTCCTTTTGTATTGTTTTGAGAAGACTGTACTCAGCAAAGTCAAAAGGCACAATAGCTCTGAGTGGCATCTTTAAATCTTTGTTGATATTAGGAACCTGACAAATACCATAAAATTCTTCACCCTTGTGCAATGCTCAACTGGCAGTTGGCAATTAAAATACCTCACCAGGCTGGAGTCAAATTAGGAGCGCTTGCTAATGTTTGTTTTAGCATTTCTAATACCAGAAACTGGGGAGGAAATTGTGTATGTTGCCTATAGGACATAGGTGTAACCATTCCTATTACATTTCATGACGGGCTTCTCCACACAGTGTTTTCCTCTTCTTCCTCAACTATCTTTGATTAATAAATAGTAATAGGCATTTTATTCAAATAAGAAATGTCTGTTAAAGGAACTGGAGTTTCTTTCATACCAGTCAATGAATGCAATTCATATAAAGTTGATAAGGAATTGCATGTGTGTGGAATCCAGCCCTAAAGTAATAAGGATAAAGCCTGTAACTTTTGTTTCTAGAGCTATATCTGACAGTTGCAGTTATTGTGAGAAGATGAACACCTATTTAATAGGTTCTTCAGCTGGATTTCTTAAGTGACATTGTAAACTCATTGACTATGCTAATGATTATGATAACCTGTGTCATATTACAGTATTTTAATTGTGTTTTCTGGACTTTCCCTTTCTCCTAGTATGTCAAAATATTTAAGAAAGCAGCTGTGAATGTCCTTTTTGTTGTTCTGGTGCACTTTTTCTGGGGGTAGATGTCATTAGTCTAATGATAATTATTCCTGTCAAATGAGAAATGTGCTTGAGTGTACAGGCAGATAAGGACAGTAGTCATTACCCAGGGAAGGAAAAGCACAAGCAAAGACTTAAGTACTCTGGCCTATGTTACAGCTGCAGGCTGAGCAACTGGCTCCTGATGGTCCTCTGTATTTCTGAAACTCTGTGAAAGCACAGGCAGGAGGAATGGGGAAACTGAGGAGGCCAAGAGTTGAACTAAAGGGGAAAGTAGGACTGTAGTATACATGGAAAAACTGTCTTGCTCTGTTTCCAGTTGGCAAACTCCTGGTTGCTTGTTTTTTTTATGGTATCTGTGGTTCAATTGTTACATTAAAGGCAGGTTTTCTGGGAAAAGTCATTGCCTTTTCAAGTAAGTAACAAGAGCAGTAGTTGCCAAATTTTGCATTTTGAAGGGAAAACATTTAAGCATTAAATAGTGGTTACTAAGGAAAAGCTTCAAACCAAGTTTTCCCTAGGTATTTCTATTTTCTTATTCACAAAATAAGTAAAAAGCCCCACGCATCTTGAATAATATATCCCAAAAGCTGTCAAGCTATCTATGTAAAACTAGTTTAAATCTAAAGGGACTTGTTTAAGAAAAAACAAACCAAAACAAAAAATCCCAGGCAAACTCCAAATATAATACTACCAGATGTTGAACTCAAGTGATGGGCTTATTTACCTGGAGAAGGAGGAGTTGAGATGCAGGTATAGAATCACAGAATTGTTTAGGTTAGAAAACTTAGGTTGGACCTTTGAGATCATCGAGTGCAACCATTAACCCAGCATTGACAAGTTCACCACTAAACCATGTCCCTAAGGTGCCACATGTACACTTCTAAATACCTCCAGGGATGGTGACTACACCACTTCCCTGGGCAGCCTCTTTCAATGCTTAACAACCCTTCCTGTGCAGGAATGTGTAGTAATATCCAATCTAAACTTCCCCTGGTGCAACTCAAGATCATTTCCTTTTGTCATATTGCTTGTGACCCAGAGGACTTGGCAGACATATGTCTTAATATTCTGGACTGGTGATATTAAACTCTTTTGTTGTGAAAGGAGGAGATGACCAGATTGGCTATTAAAACTTATTTCATTTTTTGAGGACGCAAAGGTATTTTCTTACCCTTCTTTTTTTTTTGTACTGTGTCAGTGTTGGTTGCAATGAAGGACTTGGCTATTGCTTTGTTAATATGTGTGTGGAAAAATGGACAGATGTGCAATGTAGCTGCTGAAGGACCTGCTTATCTCAGGCGTTTTCTTTCTCAGTTTTGCCTAAGCTGAGAAACATGTCTTCATAACATTTTTTGTCTTTGCAGCCCTGACAGCCCAGATTCCAAATCTGATCTCTTTTTTCTGGCAGTGTGTGATGCTGGAAACTAACCGTGGGAGGGCCATATGCAATCCTCACAGTTTCGTGATGTGCCCTGTGGCTGTCTGTCTGTCTTTTTAAAAGAGGTACGGCCTTCAGAGACTACAGGTCCCAGCAAGCAGTGCTTCATTTCGATCTGATAAGCAAGTGCTCAGCTCTGATGTGTGCTGCATGTCCGGGCGTGCTGGCTGCATGAGCCACACCTCAGCATTCGAGATAAGGGTGGCTGCAGACTGCTCCAGCCAACGCAGAGTAGGTGCAGTTTTGGCCAGAAGCTGATTTTTTTTCTTCTTTTTCTTTTCCTCTGCCCTTCAGTTTTAGGAACTTTTAAAATCTTATATAGCATTGCAGCAGGATTCTGGTATATAGGATGATTGCCCATCATGTTGAATATACTTTTGGTTTCTAGATTCTCCCGGGTGCTTCCTTTACCTCCTCTGTGATGGCTGCCCTCATATGCTGTTCAGGACTGGGCAAAATTTTGGAAGTGGCTGATTGCTTCAAGTAAGGGTGTTGTTGCAAGACATTCAGGCCCACTTTTACTTGCCAAAGAGATCTGGCTCATTCAGGCAAGCTTTGGATAAACCGTCTGAAATTTGGGGTGGTTTATCTGATACAAGTTTTTAAAAAGTTTGTCCAATATGGGAAGAGACTCTACCTCACTTTGACACATGGACAGCTGAGGAAGGAGCTTTGGCACACCTTTGGGTGCAATTTAGACACCTCTTCTGAACTGACTTCAGATTAAGAGTTCACAAGCTGACTCTGCTTGGATGCAGTTCAGGAATGGAGTAATCCCTTTCTCCCAGTCTTAGGCTACATACTTCACAAGATATTTGGATGTAGCTTACTTCTCTGTAGCAATACCTTTCTGAGTTTTGTTCTTCAGCTGGGTCTGCATCTTCTTTTGGGGTTTCACTGTATCTCAGATGTTTCGTAGGGAGTGTGCAAACTGTGGGTGCAAATCTCTCTTCTGAGATTTGTAGGTAACTTCAGTATCTGGTATCTCTTGTAAAATACAAAGCCAAGGAGTCAGGTGCCCTGCACTATTTGTCATCTTTATTTTTTGCTTTGTAGTCTTGTTCAAAGAAAGTTCAGCTGAATGAAGAGCTCTTCATATTCTTTTAAAATCCATATGAATATCACTACAAGAGTGGCAGTATCAGGTTGATCAAGAGGCCTGTTTGTCCCAGAATTCCATCTCAGTCCCTCAGTCCGTGGTCAATAATGGATTTGTAGGGAAAGAGCAAAAATGACATTCTAGGTGAGAAAAGAGCCTCACATTGGAGTGCTTTCTTGCTTAGGAGCTTGAACTTCCTAACTTAGCATTTGCTTCTGGATCACGGTAATGCAGAAGTTCCTGACAACATATTCTGTCATCCTGCTTCCTATATTTGCCCTTTTGCACATTTAACATAAAAACAATAGCATTACTACTTGGATTTAGTTCTTTGTGTAGCTGAGTAGTATGGGTAGCTGAAAAGCTGCATGAAGACAAATCAGATGCTGTTAACTCCTTCCTGCTTGACAGTTTGTATATTTTGGAACTTGGAGATAATTCTCAAGGCTGCAGTTTGGTCATGTATTAGCTGTATTTATAACTTTTATTGAACCCTGAGATCTGAATTTTATCTCAACTTGGTAAATAATGGAACCTTTGGCTAGTAGGGTGATGATAAATACATACATAAAGAAGAGCAGATAATGAATAAGTACCTGGTCAACAGAGATGACAGTGGATAAAGATATCTGTCAAATTCTTAGCACCATAAAACTAAAGCATGTTTGGCCTGATCCAACATCTGAAGAATTTAATTTCCACTGATTTCAGAGAAGTTCCTTCTTAGCCTGTATGACATGAATTCTTATCTCTGTATCCTTTTTCATCTCCACCCTCCTCCACCCCT
>VZRO01002709.1:592971-615339 GCA_013397915.1 Daphoenositta chrysoptera
TTTTTATCCTTTTTCACCCCCCCCCCCCCCCCCCCCTTTTCTCCACCTTTTTCCTCATAAGCACAGTTAGGTTATTTGATCTGACTCCCTTCTGCAGCACGTTTTTTTGTAGAAATAGCTTCCTGTAGAGGAGTGGCACCCTGGTATACTAGGAACAGCCTATTGGGTAAAGGTAAGATGATAATGATTGATCCAGTGCTTTTAAGGGAATAGCCAGCTATTCAAACCTGTGTTTTTCCAGAGGAATACTGTAGTGAGGAAAGTCAAAAAATCTCTGATACTGACTTGGAGAAGTCTCACCAACTCTCTGTTGTTATTATAGGGCATTCTTCTCTTCCTTCCACAAAAAGGCATATTACTTGATTTATTTTTAGCCACAGCAAGTTTTAATTAATTTATACTTGTAAGTAAATGTATGAAACTGCTGCACTGACAAATCTATCATGGGACTTCTATCCAAGCCCCATTTTATTCTGACTTTCTGGCAGACATGAGTCTGTTCCCCTAAGGCACTTTAACAGTGCTGTCTTTTCTACTCCTGAATATCCTCTTGCTCTGTCTGACTCCACCTCAAATATGTCTGTATCGTAGGACCTGGTTTTCCTACAGTTGTCCCCTGGTGCAATTACAGCACGATTAAAATATGCAGTGTGGCTGAGACCTTGATCATGTTCTAACAAGAACATAGCCTTAGACACACAGCCCAGTTACAGCATGGTAACGATGTGACAGAACAACCCTGCTCATCTTGCAGCACAGGGTGGGGCTTTATGTGCTTTTCCTTGGCATATTTCTAGTGACACCACTTGCTATCGTTGCATTTCAAATGTCATTATCCCAGGTGCCCAGACCAGCCCCAGGAATGAACTTACAAATGCCCCTACACAGCTTTCCCAGCACTTTGCTGCTCTCTGCAACTCTAAAGAAGTAATAGTGCACTTTTAAGTTTCCTCTTATTTTCAGATCATTAAGTACTCACTGAGTTAAGAAATTGATTCCTAAAAAAAAGTGCACATAGGTATTTGTTATATGTTTTAATTCTGGGACCCTGATCTTGAGACCAATCTCTAACTAATGGTTTTCAAGAAGAACTATTCCCTTAAAAACAGGCAGTCCACTAGATAAACACTCATAATTTTGTAATTTGTTCACTTTTGCCCCTTCCTGGGAAGTGTCCAATACAATCCACTGTCAGAGACAGGATCCTGGACCAGATGGATCACTGGTTTGTCTCAGTTGTACACCTTTTATGTGTCATGCTTAAGTTATGACCCCTGAGACCATTTCACAAGCTATTCCAACTACAGGAGCATTAACCCTCCCCCTCCCCAATATCCTCTGACCTTCCTGTGTTCCTGTATTACCACATCTTGTTCCGAGTCTGTGGCAGATGGGATGGGAGGAAAAAAAGCTATTTGCATTAAGTTCTTTTACTTTAACATCCTGGCTCTTTGCATATCCTTATTTAGCTCTGAAAGAATGGGAGATGGCCCAAAGATGAATGGCAGATAAAAACAGGTCAGTGCCCCCTACTGGGAGACTTATCATGGAAAAAAGTCCCTGCACTCCAGATGCCCCTGTGGGGGAGGCATGTTTCCTCATAATGCTTTTAAATGGGTTGCATTTCAACTGTGCTTCCTTCCTACAGAGCTTTGCCACACACAGCCACAAACATTGGGTCATGTGTATTTGAGAGATTCTCTGTGCCCTGTAGTCACAGCTAGCAATGACAGCAGTGACTGTCAAATCAATGCTTCCTTGAATGCTCCACGTTTGTAAGCCTTGTCATTCTTCAGGAATCTGTGAAGTTCAGAACAATGCCTGCTATGTGGCATGCAAAAAATATACATATTTCTTATAATTGTAGGGTTTCTTTCTTTCAGGGAAATAGCTTCCATAGAAAGTGGCATGGGATTTCTCACTCTGAAGATGAGAGATGTTGATAGTAATGTTCTTAACATCAGTTTTTAACTGGAATTGTTTAGAGTTTCAAGTGCCTTGGATTTTCTATATAGTTCTGCTCATTGCTGTGCCTTTGCTCTGCTATAGCAGCCTTTGCGACCTGGAGACCTTTCAGCTGTGTGCTCTAGGAAACAAGAGAAGGAAATCTTTCGTGGAAGCACTGATCACAACAGTGTGCTATTCCATCCCTTCTGGGGCTGATTTCCATGTTTTCTTTGAATTCTGTCATTTGACTTCAAGACAGTCTTCATTTTTGACAAACCTGAACTGTTCTGCAGAAAGCTGACACTCTCAAGAAGTTGTGCTTAGTCCAAAATCCAGTTGCTTTCAAAGTGACCTCTTACAGAAGGAATTTTTTTTTTTTTTTTTTTTTTTTGGTCTGAGTTCTATTCACATGTTTGTTTCTTGGCTCGGATATTTTTTAGCTGGTTTAGTGAGCTGAATCAGCTCTTCCACAAATGAAATGAATACCATAGCTGACACAAAGGGAGTAAGAGTGTATGGCTGGAGCAGGAAAGAGAGAAATAAGTGTTAAGTTTTTCTATTCTTTGTTTCTAGCTGGAGTGCTTAAATAGATAACTTTTAGTTTCCTTTTTTTTGTCAGCTTTTCTTTCCATTGTATATACAATTTAGCAAAGGATTTGTGCTTAATCTCAAGAGGACTTTGACAGGACTTTCACTGACTTGAGTGTAACAGATGCGGTGTCTGAGGGGACTCAGAGCTTTAGGTCGGGAACTGGCTGAGAGGCAGCAAAGTGGAGCAGCCAACAGAGTATCTGTGGGACTGCTAAGCAGGAGAAGCTTGGCTCCAGGTAGTGTCCTTTGCAGCCCCAGTTTCTATCTACTCAAACAGGTAGTTGGGCTCTACTCCTGCCAGATGTTTCTTGGCTTCCATAGTTTTTTATAAGCTTTTCTCTGTCTCAGGCTCCCTTAGAAACAAATAACGCTGTCCTACAAGAAAGAAGTTTGGGAGGTCCAAGGCAGAAGTGCAGCATCTATGGAAGATTCAGAGCAAGTCTAATTTTTCAGGCTGAAATGTTACGGATTTACATGCCTGTCCAACAGTGAGAACTGTGTAAGATCATAGGTTGTGGGTTTGGCTGCAAGAATCTCTATCCCTCCTGATACATCCAGTGACAACTGAACGATGCTGGTTTATGAAATCAGGAAGAAGTTGATATGGCTGGGCTTTAGCAGCTTACACTCAAGGACAGCAGTTGACATTTGATTCTTGTGCAGTGCACAGCAAGCTCCTTGTTTACCTCTTCATGTGCATGGGCACAAACTAAGTTTAAACCTAATTAGGAATTTATACTCTATTCCAGGAAGTGACGATTTGCTTCAGCAATTATGTTTTTCTTTAAAGTGTTGACCAGTACTGTGGAATTTAAAACTATGTATCCTGAAGAAGGCATAGAAACATAATTTGAATGCAAACTGTATTAAGAGCTCACATCCTGTATCCTAGCAGGAATTTCATCAAACAGGGGAAGTATTCATTGAACTAGGAGCAAAGCAATGTCAAGTAGAGAAGGAAATTACTATGGAAATGTTTTAAAAGCCTGAGGCAGATGTAGGGAGAGGCACATTGTACAGGAATTTTCCTCATGCTCTGTAGCTTATACGGCCTTTCCATTACTTCAACTGCAGCATGTTAGAAATCTTTGGCTTGGAAGGCAGTCTCTGAATTTCAGCATTTTTGTGCTATTGCTGTGGGCTGGCTTCCCTGTTATGAGACATTAAAGCCAGCCTCAGCTAGGACTGGGGCATCTGCCTGTATGGACATATGCCCAACCTTGCTTGGGCACACCACAGGTCCTTTCAGCCCAGCACTTTGTCTCTCTGTGGTCAGTAATGGATGCTTAGGAGAAGAAGAGAAATATATTGACTGTTTTCCTCCTATACTATTCCAGTGCTTGCCAAGGAGCAGCTGACTGGGTCAGTAGGTTCAATAGTCCTTGACTTTCTTTTTAACCCCATGGATTTATCTTTTTTTTTTTTTTTCAAATTGTGCATTTCAAGGATCCGTATCTTGTGGCAACGAGTTCCACAACAAACCTGCACAGTCTTAAGAAACCTCTCCCATCTACCTGATATACTGGTTAAGTATAAAGCCCCACCATTTCCATGTTTTAGAGAAATGCCAAATAAACTGCCTATTAATTTCCTTCATGCTTTTTATGATTTGGTCTTAAAATATAGATTATGACTTTGATAATTTTTTCTACTTAAAGATTTTTGAGCAGTATGCAAGTGGATTTGTTGCCTTGGTGCTTTGCAGAAATACAGCAGTACAAGAAAAAAGTGATAGTTTTCAGAAAGAGCAGACAGGTCCTCTAGTGTCTTCTCACAAATTCTGGAATATTCCTGAGGCAGTAGTGGATTCCTGATACACTCTGGAATGGATCAATGGCAAGTAAAGAGATATATGGTTTGGGGCAGGAAAGTAGAAAATGTTAATCGTGTTGGCAATAATTGATGAGAAATGATTGTGTGGGAGAGAAAACCAGGTTGTCAATGTATAAATGTATGTGTTTACAGATTGCTTGGGAATCAATGGAACTTCAAAGGGCTCAGTCCATTCCAATGCCTCAGAGACTGAAAGGGAATAAGATGTAATCCCCTCACTACTTTCATTTTGTTGTTGTAAAAAATAATACCAAGAGATTGAAACTTAGTATTTTCAGCATGAGAAAGTGGAAATATTTCAAACAGCTTTTTCTTTAATGGACTTGTTTTCATTTAAAACTTTTTGTTAAAACTATTCTGGTCACTCTCAGTAATGGCAGAAATGTGAGTGTCTCTTGCAGAATTGCTCATGCTCAGCTGTGTCGTTGGGTAGAAATTACATTAATCTGTACAGGTTGACAAGTTTAACAAAAACTGGTTAAGACACTGAACTGGGGAATATAGCCCCCAGCTGGAACCTCACATTACACTATCTCCAAATAAAATACTGTGTGAGTCATCTGGAAGTTTATCAATTGGTTATTTACCTCTGTGGCTATTGCTTTAAGAGTCAAAATTTTAATGTCAAATCTTGGGAATATACATTTATTCAGAACACAAACTGTTCTGTCTTAATATGGAGGTGAGAACATATGAATTGGAAAGTCACAAATTTGTGTCCCTTTCCTGTGTCACACGTGCTAAAATTTATTAATTTACCAGTCTCAGTTGTGCAGTACTATCATTTTGTATATTGATATTAAGAATAATCTGAGGTCTGATTACACTCCTGTCTGCTGGTATCTATTCATTGATTTGAATGGAGTTGGTTTGGACTCCAAAACCTGTGAATCCTGCTATCTGAGAAGAATGTTTACTCTGTTTTCCTTTTACTCAACCACGAAGGAATGCATGCATGAATATTCATTTTCTTCCTCTAACTCCCTCTATGTAATGCAATAGTTTTTTTTCAACACCCCCTCTCCCCCACCACCAATAACTTCAGAAACATCTGCATGATTCTTAAGCACAAAAATATTGACTTAAGGAAGGCCATTGTAATTACCTTTTGGTTTAACTTTAAGTGCCTGACCTGTGCAGTAGAGCCTGCCTGCCTGTTATGTCAGGATCCCAGGTTCAAGGGAGTCCCAAGAGGTAGGTGAGTTAACAGGCTCTAATCAGTAACTCAGAAGGTGCTTATGAAGATGTCTCCAGGCAAGCAGCTCAGGCAGGAAGAGTTTGAGAATGATGAGGTCAGTTACCTTTTTAGTCTATTCTGATTTTAGCCAGCTCTTTGGTTTTGGCCCTCATCCCAGGCTCTGCCTCTGTGCGGTGTGTAGCCAATGATCTGAACAACTCATAGTGCAATGGAAGAACTGATAATGAGTTAATGAGGTCTTGGTGTCTTATCTCAAGTATTCTGTATACTTGTTCCCTGAATAGGGTGAATCTATGTCCTGTCACTCCTGTGGCTCATGAAGAGCTAACCTTGAAAGACCTGTTAATCTTCATGGTCTGGAAAGATCTGGTTTCCCTGGATCCCACTGAACACGTGTATAAAAAATGGAAAGGACATAGGTGGAAAATCAAATGTTCTCCTGGAAGATAAATAAATGAACTGTAGCAATAACAGCTCTAAACAGCACTCATTTCCATAAACTGCAAATTCCATAAAACTCTAATCCTGTCTGCCAGTTAGTCATCTAGTTTGTGTGGATCTGTGGAATGTAGTTATTGGCAGTTCTCAAAACAAGCCACCCTGTACTTGCCCCGAGTATTTCACAATATAGGAGGCATGTTGAAGCCTGTCCATGTTCCTTTGCACTACAGCCCATTACTGCATTTAATTATTCTTTGCCTACATCTCTCCTCACCATTTGATAATTTTTTCTAGTGAGTGCCTTTGTAAACAACAGGTTGATACCACACAGTGGAAAACTTGCACTGACATCAGTGGCGTTGATTGCTTTTCAGCCTGCCCAGCCCTGAGAGCCCTCTTAAAACACCTAAGAGTTCACTTGAAGTTACTGGGTGCTCTCAGCCCTAGCTGGATTCAAGGCAGCATGTCGGGCCTTTCCCAACAAATATGCCTGCATGTGAGAATATTGGGAAGCTTTAAATGTACATTAAAAAAGACGAAACTTCTCAAGAAGGAACAAAGGTATTTCCTCTGCAAGCTCCTGTCTTGCACAGGTCTGCAGCCAGCTACAGCTACTGAGGCATTGCAGGAGGAGCCTACAATGAACCAGATTGTTAAGAGGCTGTGGGAGAGGTGGCTGGATAGAGTAAGGCAAGTGCCAGGTACTCCATAGTGGGTCTAGCCAGCAAGGCCAGCCCTTCTGGGCTTTTGTTTTGTTGGAAATGCAATTCTACATCCTTTTCAAATGTCAGGTAAGAAAGTTCCCATTTCAGTTCTCAGGTTTTCTAAAGGAGTCTTGCAGCAGTTTTGAGAGTAAAGGGCTAAGTTTAACTGACCCGTTTAAAAATAAAAAGTAGGAAAAAAAGAGGAGCTTTTACACAAATTTTGTGTCTATGGACACAGTATTCCAAATAGTTTGGCCTTGTATTTTGGTTTAGGTAGGTTTTTTTTTTGTTGTTGGGTTTTGTTGTTTTTTGGGGTTTTTTTTGGTGAGCCCAATGTTATTCAAACCTGGGAATTTTATTCTACAGTTTGTAGAATAAATCAGCAAATGTCACCTCCAACCTATCTTCCTGTAGTAAACAGATTTGGCCATAAGGACAAGATGGATCCTAACAGATGGAGCCTATTGGTGCTCCACAAAGATGTGTTGGGATTGTCACTAGACACTGGAGGACAAGAGCAGCTGCCTTCCTTGGAGACCTCAAGCCTGCAGCCTTTGAGGTATTCCTCTTGCTGCCAAAAGAGAGCCCTGACACAGATCTCCCTCCTTGCTCAAAAACCAGAATTACACTCCAATTTCTTGCTCTCTGTGACTTTAGGTTTCTGTGTATAAAAGACTAGGCTTCCCGTCCTGATCACAAGGTGAGATTTTAGTAAAATGAGTCTTTTTTCATGACAAGAAAGCTTGCAGCTTCTTCCCCGAAACAGCCCGTTGTTAGGGCTGGGGACAGCAGGATGGGTTAATCGCGGCCCCATTTCCTGAGGTCTCCTGCAGTCATGATTTGTGAATGCCTGAGAATACCCCTGCTGAATTCTAATTGTTTGTGGCAGTCGGCACATGATTTCAAGTGTTTGGTCTCAGCAGTGTTCGTTTTCTGCTCTTTTAATCTTTGATGGATGTTGCGCCTGGCTTCACTGATGTGGTTCACAACACAGTAGGCAGTGATTTCCTATAAGATGTTTTGTCTCGACTACAGAGGTGTGGAGTCCCTATATGATGGCCAATATTTATTAATGACATCCCAAGGTTTCTAAAGAGAAAGCTCTGCCATAGACCATTAGAACCTAATCTATTCCAAAATGTCAGATGCAGTTAAGCAAGAGCTAACTCGATTGCACTGAGACTTTCCTCGTTAGTTCAAACTCTGATTAGAAGACTGATTAAAGGCATTCTCTTTGTAAAAGTTCACTCTTTATCTCTGCAGATATCCTTAATATGTAAGACAGGATAAAGCTAGCTAAAGGCTCACACAAATGCTGGAGCTGAAAAATATTTGTGTATGTGTGCATGGTTATTCATGCCCATATAAATGCACATGCATGTTTTTTAAAATGCCCTTAATTAGTAACATGAAAAATGTTAATTTCTAAATGTGGATAGCGTTGAATTTTGTTGCACCTTTCAGCCTATTCATCTGGTGTTATTAGTATAAAAGGTCAAGTTTTCATATCATATGTAAAGCAGTAGGATTAAGATTTTAACAGCAATTTGGGGGTTGCTGGGATACGAAGTATTTTGTTCAGAATACTTGGTATCTGAGATCATTATGACTAGCCAAATTGCTTCCTGTGATTTAAACGCTGCTCTTGCTGTTCGGTCTAAACTAGATGATGGTAATACTGCTGAAATATCCTAAGCTCTTCCTAATGTTTTACCTACAAATAGTATTAAGCTTTGGCATATGCCTTTAAATTTCTCGTGGTGCTCATGTTTGTATATAACCTCTTAGAAGAAAGGATTGTTGATTCATTTTGTATTTGTGTGGTGCTTACCACAATATGGGTGAAGTATTTGTATATTTCTGTAACCTAGATAATAAGCTGGTATTATCAAGAAACAAAAACATCCAGAAAGCAAATGACAAAGCTTCCAAATGATTTTTTCGAGATTAAATTCCTAAAAAAATGGGGCTTTCAACTCTTATTCTTCAGAATTTTGTAGTTTGCTGCCTGTGCATGAATTATTTTGCAAACACCTTGTAGGCTAATGAGAAATAAGACAAAAAATAAAGAGCTTCAAGAAATTGTATGGAAGTCAGTGTTCTCATACAAGGGATTTCATTGTTGTTTCCATTCTGGTCAGATTAATAATAACCATGCTGCTGCTGGTTGATGACTTGAGTATGCAGGTTAGTATGTTGTTGGGGTTTTAGGAATTTCTCCTTTTGTTTTCCTTTTTCTCTTAAAGAATTTCCCCCATACAATTGGCTAGTCTCTTTTACCTGAGGTTTTTTCTTGTGTAAGGTGATGCCGTGAGATTTGAACTGAATAAAAGACGGTAGATAGGACTCCTTCCTCTCTTGTTCTTCTGGCATTGGAGAGGAGAGTGGCTGCTCTCGTGGTGCAGGGAATTCATCACGTTTGCGTGCTTGGTGCCGGAAAGCCCCGGGATTCAAAGCCCGCCCTTCCCTGCCCCGCCGGGAGCTGGACCGTGCCCCGCTGTTGCTCTGCCGCTGCTTCGCTGCCCTGCGCCGTGCACCCTGCCTGCCCAGACCTCCCGCTGCAGCTCCGGAGCTTGGTACATCTCGCCTGCCACCCGGGATGTTCACCCCTGCTGCTCCAGCCTGCTGTTCCCGAGGGTCCGGCTGGGCACTTGGATCGGCTGCCCCAGGGAGTTTGTGAAGCTTTTCCCTTCCATCCCTTCCCGGCCTGGCCGCCATCGCCGCGTGATCCCTGAGCTCGCTCCGGAGCGCCCCCTGCAGCCATGGGAGAACCATCGCACCCACCCTGCTCCAAGATGTCGGATGCTGGAAAAAAAAATCTTCCCTCAAGTTTGAGATGAACTCATTATATCACTGATGGTGGAGCCAAGAATGAATTAAGCAAAATCTTCCCAGACAAATGTCAGTAGCAGCTCTACAATGTCTCATACCATCAGAGATTAATGGATTATTCTCCTCCTCTTAAAAAGCCTCATTGTGCTTTTTACCTTTTTTTTTTTTAAGCAGAGTTGCTGCATTGCAGAAAAAAAAATCATGTCATTGGCAAGGGGGTAGCTTATTAGCTTTAATAGCAGTGAGGTATGCAGAATACAAAATGCTATTATGTAACCACTTTGGTTATTATGGCACAACTTGCGAAATATGGGAGCCAGTGCAATGATGAATATCATATAGGATGGCTGACACTTTCCAATCCATGGAAAAAAACATCCAAACCCCTCTCTAGTTAGCATGAAACTTCTTCCACTTGAATTGAAATAGAGAAGCTTTTTCCTTGTCAGGGTTTGTAGACATGAAATGCACACATGAAATGGCTCTGTTGATGCTGATGGCAAAGTTCCAGTAGACTTTATAAAGAACCAAAATCTGGCTCTACGTGGACTTCAAAGAAAGCAACTCTCCATACGTCAAGGTGTTTGAGAAATAAGTCAGCCTTTGTGAAGGCACAGAGACCAGGTTGGCACCATTTAAAACCTTAGCACAGGTACAAATTTAATCATGACAAATTGACTATAGCTGGTATCTTTCAAAGAAAAGAGGGGAAGATGATACTAAAGAATATGTTTGAATATTAGGTTAATTTTATTAGGAGCTTGCTAACAAGCACCATCAGTGAACAGCAGTTGTCATTTTGAGGTTTCATGGAGTCATTGGGTACTTAACATCTAGAGGAACAGGAGCCAGAAGCTTCATGTCATCTGGCTTCTTACCTGCTCTCCTCTGTATGCCAAGGTGGTTCTTGTCAAGTCTTGGAGAGCGTGTAGCTCCAGCTGTAGTTTTCTTCTGTGCCTGCAGGCCCATTCACCTACCTCCCATTTTCCATGAAAGCTCAGAGAACAGAACCAATGTCCCCATTTTTGTAATGTCCATTTCTGGAAGGAAAAGACCTAAGCAGTCCTTCCTGATGTGCTTGCATTTGAAGTCTTGCTAAAATGGGCGTAACTTTCATGAGATTTCCAGCTGAAATAATCCTGAAACAGACAAGGGATAAAGTAGCATAGACATTGGAGAGGAAAAAGCAAGAAAAACCTTTAATCAATTTGGAGTTTGTCAATTTGTGGCTTATTAACTACATGGGAAATTATTCTTTCCTTACGTGCTTTCTCCATTGTGGCTTTATCTGCTGTCATCAGCAAATCTATCAAATGAAACTCTAGTCTGTGCCTAAGAATTGCTGTGCAGCACAGCTGGGACCTGACATGTGATGTCCTCTGACAGACCAGCTACAGCAGGAAGTACTGAACGTGAGAGTTCAGGCTGTGACTTAGTCATCAAGATTTTGCCCTCTTTTAATCTGGCAGCACGATACATTACTTCAATGGGGACTTTCATTGGCTTCTTCTCAGCTGCAGGAGGGTTTCATTGCTTAGGTCCAGACAAGCCTTGCCCTAGGCAAAGATGTGATAAGCATTTGCCCAGGGCAGCAGATGCATTGGGCAGGGACTGTAAGCAGTGACTGTAAGCATGCAGCATACTTTGCCTAAAACCAGACCTATGTAATGCCAGGCTACTGCTGCCATCGACACCAGGATGGAGTCTCATTTGACAGTGGCAGTTGTGGCTTTTTTCCTCCTTTAATCCTAGTGACAACAGGAGCAGCAAGACTACATCTGCAGAGCTTTCTCTTCCTTCTCTTCCCAGCTCTTCCCAATGCATCTCCTCTTCCTGCAGCCACAGCAACCCTTCAGCACTGGGAGCAATCTGTTTTGCCCACAGTGCTGAAGAGCAGGTGGAACAATTCTGAGCCCAGTGTTCTGGATTTACAGATTTATGGGGACTATAATGGGGACTATAAAAAAACAGGGGGTTCCCTCAGAAACATGCTTTTTTGTAGGAAAGGCAGCAACAGACAACATCTCCAACAGATTGTGCTGTCTTAGCTGTGAGAGTCCATCCCAGCCTGAGATGTGTCCCCACATCCCTGCACTCAGAGGTTGGAGGGATGGCTGCCCTAGGGAGGGTATAGATAAAATAGAGGCTTTGAGACTGTTGTGCATTGGTATTGCCTTGAATGAGGTGGCCCAAGAAGGGCTCTGGTAGATCAGTTGTCCCAGGCCACTGGGAGAAAACTGTGATAACAAGCATAAAACATTTCTCCAGGGAAACTCTCTGGTACCTTGAATGCAATGAATAAGGCAGGGGATTCCAAATTATTCTCGTAATTGGAGTGCTCACATAGTTTCTTTGATGTAAAGTTAGAGTGTCATTTTCTAGCTCCCAATGACCAAAAGTTGCATTTTAGAAGAGCTGTTCTGATAGCAATGCTTAACAGGGTGAACAGTCATGATTATTGTGAGTAGTAGAGCAGAGATTCACAATCTGCCTCAAGGCAGGATGAAAAATACACAAAGATGATGCTTTCTTCCTAGTCCCTCTGGCTCTAGTAGAACTGCAGTGCTGAAGCTGGGAGGAAAGTTTGGCATTAATTTTGTTCTGCATCCTACTGGCTTTTTCAGTTTTTCTGTGTACCTGGATCAAAATATGATTATTTCAGAAGTAATTCTGAAGACACAGTGAGTCAGGTTAGGATTACTGCAGTGTGCTTTCAGTGTGAACTCACAGGAAAATGCTCTGTCTGTGGCTCTAATGTATTCAGTTTTTATGGCAACACTGAAGTGCATCATATAAATAAGTCTCTTTTTTAGCCACTGTGAAATTGATGGAATGCCCTATTCAAAGAAAGTATTATTTTAAATCACTATAAGAGATGTAGATTCAAAGAAGTACACGAATCCTAGAACTAGCAAGTTTACCCATTCATCTGACATCTAACAACAGAGACAATGGTTTTCCCTTTAAAATCTAATTTTTGTGTGTGTTTTGCCTTCCCAAACAATAATTTTGTTAAGATGTTCCAGTTTTAGCTACAGAAGACATAAATCTCTCTCATTATATTATGCCATTGGTTACCACATTTTGATTTTCACTACAGAGAAGATGCTGTAAAATAATTTGTCATTCTATTATTTCAACACAAGTTAACATTCTGAAATTGAAAACATTTAATCTCTGAGAGCTGCTATGGAGAATTTTCTAACAGCAGCTCACCTCTGGTTCCTAAGGCACTTTCAGTTTCTCCTGGTCTTTTTTTCACCACCTCCTCAGTGCCACATCTTAGCAGGAAGAGATTAGGCATTGAGCCTGAGTGCTCAGACAGACTCTTTGTTCAGAAATACACTAATTCATAATTCTGTGTCTTGCTAGCACACACCTTTAAATAGCAGAAAAGCCAGACTAGCATCCTGGGTTTTTGAAAAGTGTGATGCTGTTGGTTACTTTTTCCCCTCCTGTCTGTCCTGTGCACTTCTTGTTGTCTCTGTTCTGGTTTTAACATCTTAGGATCTGTGAGCCACCACCATCACCCTCCTCATTGTGATCAGAGGTTGTATCTTCATTGCTGTGATATTAAACAGAATTTGGGATACTCATATCAGCTAGGGAGAATACAAGCAAGCACAGAAATACTCCAAAGAGAGGAGTCAGGGAATGCCCTGCAGTGAATCCCCCAATGTGACCAAATAACATCATTCTTCTCAAGCTTCTTTATTGTATTTTCTTTATGACACCCTCCAAATTTCATTATTAGCTGAGAATGGAGAAAAACAGGACTGGAAGAGACCAATTTTGAGGATTGCTTTGTAGAAGACTTATCCTCTTTGGGTTTGTGTAGGTCTTTAATGACTGAATGACTTTCTCTCTGATTGTTAACTGTTTTCTTGCAGAAATTTAGCTTAGGAACATTTCAAAATTCCTAGGTAATTACAAAGGTAAGAGTCCCAGAGTCCCTGTTACATTCCCGACCCTTGTGATGGACTTCCTGTTCTTTATCCCCCACACCTGCTCTGGGGTGGCAGGATCTGTTCAGATATTTACTTCTTCAGTGCTCAGGTGTGCAATTCTTTGCCTTTTCATACTTCATTCAAATGATCATATTTCTCTTTCTTTAATCTTCTCACTTATCTACTCAGCTTGCTTTGAGAATTTTTAGTAGGAACAAGAGGGGTGAGTGCTGTTGCTCAGTGCGATCATGCTCTGCTTTCAGAAGTGGTACGTGAGCACACTGAGCAGCACTTCTGCCTGGCCTTGAAACCAGGGAAGTCTGTCAACTGCGCCTCAGCATCGTCTTGTGGAAGTGCCCCCTGCTGCCATGTACAAAGACTTACAGCAGATTACAACACTGCAACTTTTAACTGTATTTCGTACGGTGTCTTTCATTCTACATGTGCTCAAAGTGCTTTACGATATACAAACAGCAGTAGAAAATGTACAAAACAAATGTCTTCAAACAGAGGAGCTGCCTCCTTCAGATGGCAAAAATGACACTTTTCCACAACAGAATAGCAATAGAAATGAGCCTGTACTGGCAGAGGCATTCTAAATTCTCCCTTGCTTAAGATAACTTAATTGTAAGCATGATTGTTCTTCATGACTTTATAATGAGTTGAACCAAACATAAATTAAGAAAATAGAGATTTAGGTGGGTATATCAATCTAAATTTTCTCCCAAAGCCTGTTGTTGATTCTGTGCTTTGGATTTCTTTAGCAATTTTTCTCCAGCACCCTATCACATAGTTTTTAAGCCATGCTTAATTACATTTTGTTAATGTTTTGGGAGAGGGCTGTATTGGTAATTGCTTTTTATGATTGTCAGTTATATTTGTGAGTAGTGTTAGTTTATGTCATAAAAGGAGATATATTTTACAACTAAAAATTCAGCACTTTTGAGTACTACATCTGATCTAAATGCCATTCAAAGAAGTGTGTGTAAATTCAGAACAATATATTATTGAAATAAACTGTCCATTCTTGTAGCTATGAGAAACATGCATTTTCAGTGAGTATCAGAGTATATCTCATTGAGACTGTGATTGGAATGAGAGGTTTGTTTGGGAAAAAATAATGAGTTTACTCCAAGTAGGACCCGATGTTCATCTGAATGAAGGTGGGCTTAAGAGCATAGGAGGAAAAAAATTGAACAAGGGAAACAGAGGTAGGATCTGAGGAAGGAAATGGAAAATATTGCTAGTGCCAAGGAGAGGACGAAGGCATTGGGAGCTCTGGGGATGCTGGGTATGGAGAAAAAGAAAAAGAAGGACTGAGGGATGAGTGGGCAGTAGTAGGGAGTGAGGATGGACTTATTGCAGAGGTTGGTCAGAGGGCTGGTGGCTCTGGACTGGCTACAGAGTCTGAGTAGAACACAGGGATTCTGTGCCATGTTTGGGGTCCAAGTACAGTTGTTCAGAGCAGCATCTGGCTCCCTCCGTCCATGAAACTCTAATTTCTTCCCATTGTGTTGGGAAACAAACTGTACATGTTCCACTTAAGGCAAAAAAAGGATGTATCAGAGTCCTATAGCCACTGTCACTTTTGTCCTGGAGCAGGTGTAATCTTTGCACTGAGGCTTGGATCCTCAGTGTGGGGAGAACATGCAGTCATGTCAGCTGAGACATAATGTCTTGATGCATATGGGAAGGAGGAAAATGCATTTTGAAAATGCTGTAAGTACATCTTGCACTTCATATCTTGAAGTCTCCAGTTTGTAAATTCAATTAAGTTCCTCTAACATGGCAGCATGAGTGTGTGTGTGTGAGCATAAGTGTACGGAATACATATGTTTTAGGGTGATTATCTTTGGTGAGGAGAGGGACAGCAATAGCCAGTGTTAAATATCACTCTTCAGCATGGTAATTTCAGTACATCTGCACCTCTTTGTGGTGCAGAGATTGGATTATTAGCCTCTGTAACAGTACCATCTTGCACTGCAGTTCTGTTTGCTCTTGCAAATTGAGCAGATCACATCTGCATAGGATCTTTGGCGGGGGCTCTGCAGAGGTCGCTGACCTGCCGTGGAACCATGTTTGTTCAGTAAGCAATGCTTTCATACTGCTGCCCCTCTAAGCCAGCACACCACAATGGCTTCCTTTGCCACCATGCAGTGTTTAGCTGTGTATTGAAGTTTTAGGCTCAAAATACAAAGTGCAGGCGCTGACTGGTTTTGATCAGTAGAAATTTTGTATGGAACTAGTTAGAAAACTGGGCTGTTAGCCCTCATATGTTGCCAATGTTGTTTAGATAACTCTGCTCTGCTTAGAAATCTCTTCCAGTTCTTATCACTTATTTAGTGCTAACCTAAGCCGAGCTACAGTATTGTTTTTCCCTGTTTTATGTGTTACACAAGAACTTTTGTAAAGAAGCAGTTGTGTCCTGCTTGAGACAGGGGTTCTGCAGTGGGAACAAGTGCAGTAAGCCTGGCATGTGTTGTATCTGCAGATTAAACCCAGAAGTTAATTTGTAAGCAGATAGGCAGCCCCTCTTCACAGCAATATAGTCACTAATGAGAGGTCTCAGGGCCAAGCCCACAGCAGAATGGACCCTCAAGTAAATCACTGCAGAATCCAGGGAGACAAAAATGCTCTGTATGAACATGGGATATAATTTTCATCATTGTAGGTTGATGTATGTGCGTGCGTTCTCCCAGCCCTTCAGCTGTGCACTGTAGCCATGCAATAGCTGCTCGTTGGGATGCCAAGAGTGGGTGGTGTCATCCTGACAGTGTGATGCTCTGGCTGTTTAGATGGCCAATGGACACATGGTAGCCCAACTTTCCAGCATCACCAAGCTGCGTTGGAATTGGCATGGGAGCTGCGTGAAGATATTAAATCAGCTTTGCACTTTACCCGCTCTTGCCAATTCCCTAGAATAAATTTGAGGGGCCCAAGGTTTATTGTCCCTTATGTTCGGATTGTTAGGACTCACACTGGGACTTTATGGCCACTTAAGCATTATAATGGTATTGCTATGTCCTTTCCCCCCAGGCCTTCTGCACTGTGGGAGGGGCATAAAAAGGCAGTGGTACACTGGACCCCAACTCAGAGCTCACTCGATGGCTGCTATTACCACAGGATATAAACAGGCTGGAATGGAGACTGACGGTGTTGGGGGGTCAGTATAATACTGCCAGCAACATGTTACTTGCTCAACACAGTTACCAACTCTGTGGGATCAAAGCAGTTACACAGCCAGTACAGGCTACACGGGAATGGAGGGGCTTTCACTCAGGCTATGGAGTGGGGAATGGCTTTTCATGCTTAGGAATGTGTGCTGGATTCAAACTGGCAGCCTGAAGATGAAAATGTTTGGGGCCAGGCCTTGTCCTGCAAGAACTACCCAGGCTTCCACATGTTCTGCTTCAAAAGATAGCAGGCAGGCTCTTGTGTTCAAAAAAAGTTTTGGTTACAGCCCCTTGTTAGTTTAATATTAGTTCTTATGAATTGACATATGGCAGGCATGATTTTTAATTAGAGCTTTAGCTGCATTTTACTGGTAGGGTTGCAGAGCACTGTGGAATTTACACTAGGAAAAAAATGCTCTGTCGGTAGAGTACAAGGCTGTTTAGTAATCAGAGTGGAAAGTTAACTTTGAAACAAATTGGCAACTGATCAGATAAAATTCAAATCGGTAACATTTGTGTTGGAAACCAGCTCAGATCTGGGAAAAATGGAATCTAAGCTATTCTTTTCCTCTTGCAGAGGAACTGACCAGTGAACACACTGTGTGCACACCAAACTTAATTGTAACACCCCCTACAAAAACAAAATTAATACTTTTACAGGGTTATCTGAGCACTTATCTGATTCCTTTTCACATTAGTGAAAAAAAACCTAAGTGTTGCTTTGAAGAGAAGTTTCCTTGCATACTTTACAAAACAAACAAACATCCTTTGCCAGTCAAAAACTAAAGGTCAAAAGTTTCCCCCGTTTGTTTTTCTTCTGAATCAATAGGGTGTTAGAGAGAAATATACGGAGATGTTTTGCTCCTTTGCATTTGTAACAGATTCCCATCTTCCCAGTTCATTGTGTGAACTGCTTCAGGTACGGAAAGAGTTAATGGTGTGTTCAGGTCTCAACCAGCAAATGCATTTAAAGCTCAGTCCAGCACTCACATGGTTTGTATTCTTGCTCTGCTGGAGTGGTGTGTTCATGGCATCTGGTTCCCTGGCAACAGCTTTCATTGGCTCAATCAAAGCCTTTTCTTCTTATGAAAGCTCCCACTGTGACACCCTACCACCACCACTAATCACCATCTTAACTGAGTGTTTAAGATGCAGCTGGTATGAAAAATAATACTTGTGCATGTGAGAAGATTAAGAGGCTACCTTGCATAGTACACCTGCCCTGGAGAGTGCTCTTACTCCTTTCTGTTGGGCATACTTGAGGCGTCTGCTTTCCCACTGGTAGAGATGAGGCACCAATACACCAAGAGTCTGCTTAGAAATAATCTTTTGTTAGGCAGAAATCCATAAACCTTTGTGTCTTGTAAACAGTCATTTCCTCTTTGCAGCTGAGATGGCGTTCGTGCCTCTGTGCTATTGACAAGGGGAAGAAGTGGGATGTAGGGGGTGTACAATAAAATCCATATTGTTGACACTGTCTTCCTTGACAAGGAGGAAGCAGGAAGAAGTCTCCCAACATGTGAACTGGAGGACAGTGTCAGCAAAGAATTCGTGTTAAGCTTCCTCCAGGGTTACATATGTTGGGGTTTCTGAGAATTCAGAGCTTGCATAAAAGTTGAGAAAATCTAGCCTGTGTCTTGCAGAACTTAGGTACAGAGTGATCAACAAGCTCGAGCATTCTCATGCTCGGGAATCATGCTTCCACGTTAGAAATATTGCTCTCATGAGGAAATGGCTGATAGAAATGAAGTCCTGATTGACTTGGCAGCTGAAAGAAATTCTTTCCTTATTTTCCTAGTCTTGGAGATTACATTGAAGGATGCTCTGTAGCCATCAGAGGCCATTGCACTCCCCAGGAATGATGCAGCTGGAGCAGAGATGTAGGTGAGGGTAAGCACAAGGAGGGACAGTGAGTGCATTGTAACCCGTGTGCTACAGTGGTTACTTGTTTACCAGACAAAGCACACAGGCCAGACAACCCCCTCCTTTGCTTATCTCTGCTATTGGGCAGGAGAGTGAGCAGCGATTTAAGAATGTGGGCTGGAGAGCAGACATCTTCAGCAGCGTGGCTTTAGTCATGAAATACTGTGCCAGAGAACATTACACTGATTTTGTGTCTGCTTTGGTTAGGTTTTAAGGTGAACTGCAGTCTCCTGATGTAGCTCTTCGCTGTTTTAAAACATCCCTTGTTTAAAAACAGTAAGTGAACATTTGAAGCTTGGAAGAGGAGAGAAGGAAGCCTTGTTTTGTGAGACACTGTGCTGTATTTGGCATAGAGAGACTGAGGCAATACGTGCCTGAGAAAGGAGATAGGGAGGACAGACTTGTGGTTAAGCTACTATATTGAGACTTGGAATTTGGGTGTAGCCTCCACTTCTGTGTGGCCTTGGGAAAGTCTGGGCATAGGCAAAATAGACGTTTACCAAGGGCAGGCAAACCAGAAGTGAAGCTGTGGTGACTCTTCTGGCTGTGGCAGAGCCCAGGGGAGCTGCCTTGGTAGCTGCTGCTGCCAGAATGGAGCAGAGTGAAGCAGAGTAACGCCTGGCTGCCACAGCCCTTTCATCTTTTCAAAGGCAGCTGGAGCAGCAAGTGCAACTGAGCAAGGCTCAGTCCCCAGCTCTCATTCCCATCTCTGCCCTAGCCTTTCCCTGTGGCTGAAATGCTCTGATCGTGTACCTGTGAGAGCAGAGCTACCGTGATTTGAGTCAGAGTGGGGGGACATGTAAGTCTCTAGTCAATCTCCAACACTGGTTAAGTACAGATGCCAGAGAAGAGTGACAACAGCAAGGCTAGGATGAGTGTTCTCCAAAATTCCCTCTGCAACTCAAACAATTCGTTTCTGAGCCAGCACTGGGTCTTTGTATGAAAAGATTTTCTGAGGTTGTGTCTAGGTATTTTGTAAGCCCAACACTAGGCTGGCACTAGCCCCCTATAATGGGACAGCAAAACTCACACAGAAGAGAAGCCCGAGCTTGTTCTGTCTTGACTTCCATGTGTCCGATTCACCCTCAGTCCAAGCCCAGAGTCTTTGCTTGGGGTACCTTTGCTTCCTGTGTCAACGCTGCTCAGGCCCAAGTATCCTGATTCCCCCAGATACCACAGTAATCCAGGCAGGGGACTGGAGTGCAGTAACATCACACAGGCCCAGCGGTGGGACCAACAGGGTGCAATAGCTGCACAATTTGCAAAGTGGGAATAATTCTTGCTTCATTCAGCATGCTCTTAAAAAGATAAATCCTTATATATGAGAGATACTTAGCAGCTACATGGCTAAAAGCTTCCCTGAAAAGCCCATGCATGTTTTTAAAGGTCAAATTTATTTTAAAGGAAGAAATTCAAAAGCTGAAATTAGAAATCACAGCAGCAAAGAATAACATTCTGAACATGGTAAGCCTGTTTTCTTCAGTCATTTGTAACCATTAATTAAATTTATTTAAACTTATTAACAGCTGTTCACTAGAAGAGGAGACCATGGCAGGTATTAGAACTGTAAAACAACCTGTTTTGAACATTAAGTGTCTGATTTGGTAAATTTGCTTTAGATACTCCATATGTGTATTTAGAGACCGAGTGTGGGGGGCGTTGTTGCTTCCTCCTTCTCGGAGTGTTTCCAAAGACCAGGGAAGTGCATGTATGTGTGTGAGGAGCTACACTTCTTCTGCTGCACTGACAAGCTTGACCTTTTGACTAATTTATGGGCCTCAAGGCAGGCAATGAAAATGTGACTTCAGAGGGGTAACTGGTAGATTTCACTGCTCTGGTGAAACTCAGATTTGCTTTGATTTACAAATTATACATATGATACATATGATTTCAGAAAACGTTATGTATTTTTACTGGTTTACCATGAACTCTGGAAAAAAGGAGTTTTGGGAATCACCTTCGTATATAAAGGGACAGGGAACTTTCATTGCTTAGGGCTTTTCAAAAGTTTCCACTGGCCACACAGATGGATAGCTGAAAATAAGTAAACTTGGCAAAGTGCAGAAGGAACAAGACCAGTGTGTTGTCTCAGTCCTCCCCTTCACATAAACTGAGCAGGTACTTCTGGGAAAAAATCTGGGGCCTTTCCTTTCACACAGCAAGATATGCATTTAAATAAGGTAAAAGGTTCTTGATTTGCACGTAGAAGGTATTCAAGTATACCGAACAGACTCTTGCTACAAAGATGATGATTGAAAGGAGATGGTTTTGTTCCCTAATTCACTGGGTAAAATTATTTTAGTGTAGACTTTGTGTTATTTTATTTCCTACTTTTCAGATTATCAGAGTGGTCTCAAGAAGCCTTCCCTTCTAATCAGTCTGTACACATGTGCTTAATTATGTTATCACAGTGTCTAGTGGATAAACAGCACAACTTTTTTTTTTTTTTTTTCCGAAAAAAGATCAGAGGGGTAAGCATGAGGTGCGCACACAACTGCAAACCTCTGAGAAAGAATGTAAATGCTGGCCCTCTGCACAGGACTGAATTTCACCCTAAGTAAACCTAGAACAGGGTCATATAATATATTGGTCTGGAGTCACAGTAGTAGATTTATGTTATGCCAGTGGATAGGGCTGTGTCTCTGGCACTGCTGCCTAACCTCTAGCAGAAGTTGTGTGGTGTGAATAAAGGCCAGAGGCCTGTTGTAAAAATGATGATTTAGGTGGTTGATTGGGACTCTAGAGATCTGGTTGCTTTTCCTGCCTCTTTTCTGCTTTTCTTTAGAAAGTAACTCAATCTTACTCTTTAAACTAGGGATAATATTTCCTCACCTCACAGGGACATTTTGGGAATAAATATGTTAACTAGTGCAAAGCATTCATGGCTCTGGGCCTGAACAGCAGAGAAGAAACAGCATAGAATGGAAAAGTATCATTGTTCATGCAGTGTTGCGATAGTTTGTAGGAGATTAAGCCAGAGCCCCACGCTGAAGAGCTGAGATTAAAAAGAATATTGAAGAGCTGCTTTGTATGCAGAGCATTGTCAGGTCTGTGCCTGGAGTGAAGCAGGGCTCTTGCCAAAAAAATGAATGTGGGGGCAGTACCTGGTCAGAGACTGAAACAGTATATTATACCATACAAGCCCGAGGCAGAAGAAGGTTACATTAGGCAACCTTTGCTTTGCTGTTTCATGATACTTGAGAGCTTTGCTTTTCAGCCTTTGATTGTGTAGTTTTAAACAACATAGGTTTTAGCATGGAACTGATGATATAGATCTTACAGTGCACCTGGAGCTTTACAGGAAAGTGTGCAGATAAGGTCTCAACCCCTTAAATCTTATAGACTAGGGCCTTTTTCTTCTCTCACAGACCTCATTAGATTAAGTAATCTAAGGAATTCTGGTTTTACGGCAGTGACCCGTAATTCAGCACTGGTTTAGGCATAAATCTGCAATATGCTTCCATGGAGTTTCAAACTGCAGAAATGCCTCTTTTTTTGGTTGTTGTTTCTTTGCATAGCTTCATCCTGTACCACCTTTCACCCAGCAGGGATTCTATGGCCTTTTTACTGACTGGCACCCACAAAATTTGCAAGGAGCAGAAACAGCATTACCAGTCCTACTTTTAAAACTGCTCGTATGTGTCTTTGTAAGTTCCACAATGTCACTACTCTGTATCTTAGTAGTGAAACAAAGTAAATTTCCTCCTCAGTCTTTGGGCAGAGATTGGTGAATTAACTTTAGGCACAGAAAAAAAATCCCATCTTTTTTTTTTTTTTTT
>VZRO01002709.1:615380-832910 GCA_013397915.1 Daphoenositta chrysoptera
AAGGAAGATTTTGTATTATCTAAAACTTCTTAACTTTTAGACACTCTCTGGGTGTCTGGGTTTTTTGGTTTTTTGTTTTTTGTTTTTTTTGTTTTTTAATTATTAATTTTTTTCCTTTCCAGAATATCCAGGCTGTTGTAAAGAAAATATATTTCAGTCTCAGCAACATTGTTTATGAGCACATCATCAGCTTCACACACGAATACTTAATAAAGCCACAAGCACTTCAGAACAGCTAAGCCCTGCTCGCTGCTCAGCAGTGTATAGACAGGAGAAGCAGCAGGACTGTAGCAGACTAGATCACAAAAGTGGGGGCTGCACTGGGGAATGGGCTTGATGGCCTCTAGAACTGGACATCGTGCTGGAACTTTTCCATCCAGCACTTTAAAAAACAGCAGGAATCAATGCTTTCACGCTAGGAATCAATTAAAGAAACCCAAATTATTACCATTTGAATAAACAATTATTCCTTTTTCACCCTCACAGAAGCTTGTTACGATGAACTAAAAGCCAGAACTAATTAAATGATCTGATCACGCAAATCATATCAGAAGTGTTTCATCTGGTTTAATTAATTCTTGCCAGAAATCGCTGCTATTTTTAACACATGCTGAATGATTTTTTTTATTATTAATTTTTTTAACAGTTTCCATTTATATCTGTTTCCAGTACTGCTGGGATTCTCCGTTTCTGCAGATAAAGTGGGAGTGTTTACAGAAGCGTTTAATGCCAGGGAGTTTGTTAACCCTAGAGACAGACAGTATGGCAAATACCTTGTAGGTCAGGAAAAGGGCCATTTACACCTGCATCTAAGAGGGGGTTTTTTAGCTACAAAAGGAGACAAACAAAATACATACTCTTTAGTCCTCTTGGTTAACTCTTAAACTGCTGGTGACAAATGCTCTGATGAGAATGCAGTGGTTATCACTAGGAAGAGGACAAGGCAGCTTTATCACCACTGTGCAGTCTTCAGTAGCCTTTTTCTCCCAGCACACGAAGTGTGGACAGGTTATGTTGGTCATTGCTAGCCAGCTCGACCACAGGGCATGTCTTTGTCAAGCAGAACAGGCTTTAGCCTGATTTCCTGAACCAAGCAACATATTTCTGCACCTGGGGCTTGGGATCAAGGCTTGAGAGCATTTGGGTCTAAGCACAGGGTCCACAGCTCTGCAAACTCATCCCTGAGTCAGGAGAGTGTTTCTGAGGAACACGAGCATGCTTTTGTCTGCTGTAGGACAGCTTATGTGTTTTGGCTTTTGGTAGATGATAATGGAAAAAAACAAACTGCAGGAATGTGCCTGTATTCAGACACTGGAGTTTGGGTCTCTGAGACTAGAGGTTTGGATCCAAGACAGTTCTGTGATACAGCTCTTAATCTCACACTACTGCTAGTAGTACATACCTGTGTCCACACAAGGGTGGGAACAGCCCAGTGTTTATCTTTGTAGTCTTCAATTTCTGTATTTATTTCTCAATTGACAATGCATTTATTGCTCAGACAAATCTTCAAATCAAGGATCACAGAACAAGTGATCACAAGTAAGTGATCACAGAACAAGCCCTCACATGCTGCAGATATGCAGGAATTGTAGTGCTAGGATTCGCCCTTCAGTTGTAGTTGCAGGACAGCACTGTGCAAACTGGTTACAGAAATTCTTACCAACAGGAGGACAGAGGCTTGCTCTAGGGACTGCTGCTTCGGATGTTAAGACCAGAAAAATATGAGAATAGTATTATTTTCCATCTGACTTTCATGAGGACAAGTGACATGCTTTAAAATTTAAAATAGCACTATTAAAGCAGTATAAAAATGTACATATTTAAGATATGTCAGTAAGATGGGACATTGTCACAGAATAATGGGTGCTAGCTGCTCGGCATTCAAAGTAGGACAAAAAAGAGGGAGACGCTAATGTAATTCTCAGTTTCCTAGGGAGCAGAGAATGAGAAATAAATAGAGAAGAGGGACAGTGCAACACCTCTGAGTATACCCCTGCCGTGATAAGGAGTGTTTGAGCAGAGTTCTCTATAGCCCTGCAGTTCAGAGCAGTTTGTGCTGTTGCACAGCTGACACTCTCTGCCATCCTATCCCCGCCAAAAAAACCCTTAACTGAGAGAGAAGCAAAGCTGTCTGCTAGGCTCTTACGCCTTTCCATCTTAGCAAATGTGGTCAGCCATAGGCCTTTTGAAAAGCAGGGCCTGAGAAACCTTCCCCATGCCCTCACTGGGGGTGGCTGTATTGCCGGGGATCCTGCAGGTCAGCTGTGAGAGCTGCCCTGCTCCAGCTGCCAGAGCTGGAGCACTTGGCTGCTTTGTGGCTGTGACACAGGGAAACTGCTGAGCTTTGACATGAGAAAGGCCTTGTCTCTCTGGGAGGTGGCTTACCTCTCTCCCTGCCTCCTCTGTTCATGTATGTGGTTGACTACTGTGTCCTCTTTTGGTGTTGACTTTGTAAATTGTGGTCATACCAGTGCCTAGAGCTCTTCCTCCCCAGGGGAATTACCAGAAGTGCACAAAGGTGCTGTGGAGTGGTCTGTGGGCTCAGTGCTGGGGGGTGGAGGGAGTATTCCCATGGTGGTCTGCAAGGACAGGGGTTGTGAACGGAGTAGGTGCTAGTCCTGAGGAGGAGACCAGCTGTCTCCTGGGAAATGTTGCTGTTGGCACTCCCCCTGTCCTCAGGCCCTGCGGCTGCCATACAGACCATTTTTGCCTTGCAAAAAGGAAGGCTTCAGACTCTGTCCTGTGGTCATGTGCCCTATTCCCCAAATGTTTGCACTCTGCCTTTGAGATAGCACAGGCTCTGTATGCTATGGCCATATTGGGGCATCACTCCAACAGCACAGTTAAGGTTGTGTTTGCTCATACCTTAACTCTTTATTTACTGGTTTCCAAGGGAATAGCTAGGACCGACATTCTAGAAAGGCACTTCATGCTCCTGGCAACCTTCATGAATTTCTTTGTCAGCAAACTTCATACTTTCGAAAATTTATGGGAGGAATATAATTTGTTGAGCATTCACACTGATGACAGTAATTTACAAGTCAGAAATTCTGTGGCCCTGAAGATGCTGCTGGAGCAATGTATGACTAAGTGCTCCTTCGCAGCCTGGGCACTTCACCACACTTAACGGGTGACAGAGGCAGTAGTTTGCTGTGAATATTCTGTTAAAAAGGCAGTGTGAGGAATTCCAGAGCAACACCTGCCTGGACTGGGGCAGGCAGTCACACCTTCACCTTGCATGGACTCTGGGATGGGTGTCTGCGAGCCAGCCCAGTCCACAGTCCAGGCCCTTGCATTAGCTAGCAGGCAGGGCCATTTAGCATGAATATGGGCCTGACAGGCACAGAAGCATGGCTTCACACTGGAGTTTTCTTTTTGGTCAGCCTAAAACACAAGAAAAACAAATGTAGGTTTACCTGTAGCTGTGTCCATGTGCTTCTCACATCTCAGTCTCAATGGTTTTTATTGCTCTTTCTCTGCTCTCCACAAACACTTCTCCCTATATGCCGTTCTTAATCTCATTACGAAAAATGTTCCGTTTGCTGCCTTGTGTCCCTTATTACCAGGTCTACATGGTGCAAGTGAAGTGGGTTAGACTTTTTCAGTGATATGGGGCAAGCTGTAGGTAAAACTGACCCCTGTGTCTCTCTTAAACTCCCTGTGGTTCCAAAGCCAAGCTATCTACCTTCACCTGTCATCTTAGCCTTGGTCCATCCCTTAGTCTCCCTCTTAGTGCCAGCTGAACCTTATAAAGTTGCATGATGTTTTTCAGTCTTTATGGGTGCAGTTCAAATTCAAATTTGGAATTGCTTCATGTAAAAAGCATTTCAACAAAACATTCAGGTATTTTCCCCTTTGTTTTCTTCTGCAATTGAAGCAGTTCAGAGTTAGCTGGAAAATTGTTTTGCTTAATTTAAATCCATATTTTTGGGGTGCATGGGGAAATAGTGCACTTCCTCCTTGCTCTGTTACTGAATTATTTAATCACTTCACTAGTGATATTTTAATGAAATACCCAGGTAGTTATTTTGGTTTGGGTTTGGGTTTTTTATTTCATTGCAGATACATACTTTCCTTTTATGAGCAAGATAGTTTCCTCAGTGTCTGGTTTTCATTTTTAGGGAATAGTCAGCCAACTAACAATTTTACTGGCCAGCACCAATTCTTCTCAGCTGGAGATGTTTTGCAGTATGTGCTATCACACAGACCCCACATGGCAACACTTTGTACAACAACCAAAAAAAGACAGGGAGAAGAGGGCATGTGACAGTAAATCCCATCATCTGAAGAGTCCCCAGAGACTCTTCAGAGAAGGAACATTCCTTATGCATGTTACACAAAAGCCCAAAAGGTGATGAGTGACACTTCCCACTTTCATTTCTTTGGGAAGATTTGGTGTCATCACATGTCTCTACTTTGCCACTAGTGTTTGACTATTTCCCATAGAAAGTAAAGTGCCAGCTCACTCTTTGCTATTCATGGTCTCTTAATGATCAATTATTTTTAATTGGAACCTCTTGCATTGTGCCCAATCTTAAGAGTTCCCCATCAAGATCAGGTCTCCAACAAGATGGGAACAGTACCAACACATATGTGGGGACAATAGAGACTTTTTTTTTTGTCCCAAAGAGCGTGATCCTATTTAGAGGAGGGCAGAAAAAGAAATGGAGGTAAGGATGATTGGAAGAATTTGCAGACCATGGGCAAATTTGGGAACAGTATGACTGTCTCCTGGCTTCTAGTCTGGTGCCCTGTCTGCTGGCACACACTGCTTCTCATTTACTAATAAAAGTGTCATTGTATGTGCAGAATTACATTTAAGGATAAATAAAATAGGCTGGTATTGCTACAAAGAACTTTATCAGCTAAATAAGATGCAGCCATGAATGATGCTGAGAGGTGGACATTGTGAAAATAACAGTTCTCATGACACAGTTTTCCATCAGCTTATTTTTATGTATCTAACTTGTTATTACATCTTCAATGTCTGTTTTCAAGTAATGTATTAAGTCTCAGTGCTGCAGTGAAATGCTGACCAAAGGCCACTGCGTTAACAAAGCTTTAATGAAAATTGATAGCAAAGTAGAAGGGCCATTTAAGTGAAATTGCTGAGTTTCTTGAAATTGTTTTCTGAGAAACATTTGTTTTCACTTCTCATGTTAAGAGGTTTTGATAAAGATTCGATTCAGAATTCGGTGCAGGAAGATCTTTGCTTGAGGAAAATGAAGGATGCGTCAATTAAAGCATGAACTTTGTCTATGTTGACTTTATTAGTTGAAGTGGCAAAAGCCTTAAGAACTCTCAAAGACGGAAAACTAGATCCCTGTGTGTGGGCAATGATACAAAGTTCTGTGCCTTCACAACTGCCAAACCATCCACCCATTAATTAGTCTTTTCAGATCAGGGATTTTTTACCAGAAAAGTCAGTTTGTGGCTCTAAGTAACTGTAAAGCACAGACTTTTAAATCTTGTAACATTCAAATGCAGGAGCTGGGTTTAGCCTACCATAAAAGCAGAAAGCTGCCGTGAGGTTTGGCCTGATCTCTGGAAGCCCAGCCCACCTCCTGCCCGTGTTAGAAGAGCAATAGCTCGGGCACGGAGCTGTTCGGTCCCTTCGCACACGGCTGCGCTTCGCTTTCCTGCTTCCCGTGCTCGCTGAGAGCTGCTTTAGAGGGGCCAGGTCTTTGCCTTCATCTGCTTCTGTGCCGGAATTCTTTACCCGTCATGAGAGTTGTTTCTGCAAATCCAATAGCTGATTTATTATCTTCAGAGAGCAGAATGTGTAAAGAAAAACAGTATGAGCAAATCCTCTCTCTAGAAGGGCTTTCTATTCACTCACATAATCCCGCTTGGTTCCAGCCTGGTATGCATAGCTGTGGAAGGGTGTCAAATGACATCCCTTTTACTGGCTGTTGGCCCTAATGGAATGCTTCTTTGCACATCTCGTAAAGCAAGGGCAGGAAATGCTGCCTGAGACTTTTACATTTTGCCAGTAATTAAAAAATTAAAATTAAAAGTTTGAGAGGCAAGAGCATGGCAAATAAGAAATTCTCTTTTCATCATGGATTAGATAAAAAAGATTCCATCTTTACATTTTAGTTTTTTACCCTTTCTAAAGGCTGACTTGCTTTAGATAATCAAAGCTGGCTTTGAACTAGCACACAGAAAAAATCCTTTTTTTTTTTCTTTAAAAATAGCCCTATAGATATATATACATATCACAGCCTTTCATTCCTTTTATAGACAGTTTCATTTTCTGTGAGAATGTGAAAGTTCTAAGCAATCCAGAGCTCACACAGGCACCACAACAAACACAGGGAATGAGGACCAGCCACACTACTGCAATTAACACCAGTGTTTAATTAGCAGACAGCTGCATTGGGCGAGGGCCTTTTGATTTTCTCTCTTCATTGGGCTTTTGATGAGAGATTTACCTACAGTTGTACCTTCTAGTTGTTACACTAGCATGCACTCATGCTAGCTGTGCATGCACACACATACACAACCCCCACATGGAAAATTTGTGGAAGGAAGCCATGTCAGGCAAGTGATCTGATTTGTGCTTTAGGTAAATATTTTTGGAAGTAGCTCCCTTTGACTGGCTTCCATAAAAACTCTGTAAGTTACATTTTTGTTTTTTGGGGAGGGTTATCTATAAATTAGAGTATGCTTTGGTGCATTTAGGAATCCTTTTTGATTTGTTGGTTTACTTTACTTAGCAACAAAAACCTGATGTGTGATGAAGGCTGACGGGTGCAGAAGTGTGCCCTGGGAAAGGCTGGCATCAGGGCAACACACAAAAGTTTACCCCAGTCAGCTTAGACACTTCTGTATTTCATTGGTGAAAGAAGTGTAGTAGTCTCATGCTGTTCCCTGTTGTTAAGGCAGGAAAATGTCCAAGCATCCAAATAATCCTTCTACTTGCCCATCTTTAATAAAGAGAAAAATGTTTGAGGTCATGGTAGCAGGACAATACTGTTGAGGAACTAAGAGATGAAGTGAAAACATGTCAGGGAAGGTGAGTTCCCACTGCCATGGGCTTGGATGAAACCTTGCTCAGCTCTGCTTTAGGCCTACTACTATCACTTAGATTCCACTTGCAGCAAGCTGAAGTGAACAGTACTTATTTACAGAGGGACGGCAGAGTTGTCACTGAGCCTGTTGATGATAACAGTGTTCATAATATACAGAAAATGAGAGCTTGGGGAGTACTGGAAGAGTTAAGAACTCTGTAGTACCAGCACAGACAGGCCAAATCCTTATCTCTGCTATGCCCAAGCACCACTATAACACAAGTCCATTTTGTTTAACATACATGCCCAGTTTAGCCTAATTTTTTATTTACCTAACTTGCCTGTTTATACCATCTAATACCTTATATTTGATCCTGGCTAGAGTGACACTCCTGTAAAAGCATGTGCTCAGCCTGACCAGTTTTAGAAAAGATATTGGAAAACATACAAATAATTTATTCTAGCTGGTGGTCTTAATTTGGCATACTCTAAAACAGAATCTGCTTGAAAAATATCAGACTGTGGGACAAAGACCTGACCGAGGTATTTATACAAACCCTATTATATTTGTATTCAATTTCTTCTGATTTTGAGAGTATTGATTCTCACAACATCCCTCTAATATACCAAAGTGTCACTGTTCCACTTTTGTAGACAAGGAATTAGAGACAGTGACAAGATTTTCTAGATGTGCACCTGGGAATGTAAGTGCTTTCCATGTAACCTGGCTCCGTTTTTAACTGCCTGAGTACTGCTGCAAGACTGGCTGTGTGTGATCTGGCCACCATCTGGGATTGTGCAGGTAATCAAGCACTTGTCTTTCAAATCCTAGATTAGTGCCTACTTGCTAGAACACCTTTTTGTGTCCATCTGGTCCAGATAACATATTTTTTCTTCTACTTCATCTCCTGGCAAAATTCCCTATTCACTACAAGCTTTTTCAACTCCCTCAGAATGTTAGCCTGAGGAAAAGGACAGCATAGTGGGAATAATCTATCTCCTTGAGATCATTCTGCCATGAGAATGACTTTGCCTTCCTGCAAAGGAAGGTTTGAGAACAATGCTAGAATTGCAGTACCTTCAGGAAAGCTTGAAGTAGGGGAGAACTGGGCCTCTGTTTTTTCTTCTTTCTAGTTGTCACCTTGGACTTTGGGAATGAACTGTTAATAGTGAGATTATGGCTACCCCGGCAGCCACATGATGAGACCAATTTCCTAGATCTGTGCAGCCAAAGTCTACTCATATAGGCTACTCCTCTAGGCAGCAGACTTGGATTTTCCACGTGTATTTGTAAGAGTAGCATGCTTAAGTGAAGGGTTGCCTATTACCAAGCCAAGTTGTGATACAGCTGGGGCAGCCAAAATGAACAAATTGTTGCAATCAGGATTTCTTTACTTATATGGATTAGTGATCTCCTCCAATTTACAGCTGTTATTTAAAAATGTGCTCTACGCCCTGCTTATTCCTGTTCTTTATCAATATTGTCCTTTACCCCAGTCCCATAGTTTCCTGGTGTGGGTAGGCTGGTTGTACAGAGAGGAGCAAGTGATGCAGAGGAGTTTGTGCTCGTGACCCTGTTGGGGCATCATTCAGTGGAATCCCATTTGGCTGCAGCTCTAGTAACACTGTGCTTGAGCAGGAGTTTACCTAAATCAGGAGAAAGTGCTGTCTCTGCCTTACTTCCACTGACCTGGTTTTGAGACAAGTAATGCCCCAGCCACCTGAACCAGGCAACCTTGGACCGTGAGTTTAAACAGCATCAAAACCCTCCCTGTAAGTCCCTCCTCTGCAGCACAGACTGGTTGTCTGAGCAGTGTTAAACTCTGATGTATATATTTTAGTTTCACAGTTCAGGCATCACTTTAGTCAAAATGTGTTGATTCTAAGTGGGGTGTTTGGGAATTTGCCATGATTGTATTTATTCCCCCAATCCTGTATTATTTGTGCAGTGTTATAGCTGCCAAAACCACACAGAGGTTGGTATGAAACAATTATCCTGGTTTATATAGGGCAGGCTTGGCAATATTCTTTCTCAATGAACAGTTAGAGTTCTGAAGATTCAGTGTCATCTTCTCCTCTCCAAACAAGAGACTAAATTTCTTTCAGCTGGATTCATGGTTTTAAAATTAAAAGGAGTAGAAGTCATGTATGAAGTGCAGGGTGTATGTGAAGTACCTGTAAAGTCTGGAAGGAAATGAGAGTGAGATGAAGAAAAAAAAGAGGCTATTTGAAATGCAAGCTAGTAATTTGGTTTCTAAACCCATGTGAAATTATAAGTAATGTTTACTGTTGCCAGCTGGTGAATACAGAGATGTGTGGTTTTTACTTGCATGCAAAGCTATTGGTTGTGGGTGAAGTACTTAGACAAAAACATTCAATCACTGGTGTGGGTATTCCACCAAAAATAAACCCAAACAAACACTGACGTATTATAAAAGCACTTTTTTCTGTAGAGAAAAACATTCAGCTGCTGCTGCTATTCATGAACTCTAGAACAGTTGAAGCCTCCTCTTTAACTTGCCTGAAACAATAATACTTCATTTTAGAAAGTTACACAAATGTCTTTGAAACTGAAGAACCAGTGTTTCTATAGTTTTCATGAAAATATAGTATATGGTGTAAACTTACAGGGATATGGATCAATGATAACTATTACTTGCTAAGTTCTTGTGAACCAAAAAATGCTGCATAGACAAGAGCCAAAGGTAAAAGGGAGGAAACTTTTCTTAAAATTAAAAAAATTAAAGTGGACTTAAACACTAGTCAGAGAAAAATGTTTTGCGGTGATTAACAAAGGTTAGTAAAGGCTTATTTTTCCTCCTTTTTTCCAGAGAGCTTCACAGAGATTTTTTGAATTGTACTTCATTATGAAAGTAACTGCTACTTTGTTATCAAAACGGTGATAAACATTTTTATTCCAGAACGCCAGACACTATCACTACTTTAAATTCTCTGAATTGTTTCCACTGTGAGCAAATTCAGTCTTGATGTGAGTCACATCTGCTTAAAAGTGAATAGCAGTTGCTTCTACTTTACACCAGCATCAAATTTCACCTACAATTTCAAATTTTAAAAATCATCTTAAATCCCAGGATTTGGATAGTTTTTCGTAAGTGACTTTAAATCCGGAAGTACCCAATAGGAAATACTGAAATAAAAGCATTCAGCTTTAGTGGTTTCTGGTGGAAATAGAGAATTTATTTTCAGATACGAATGGCTCATGAACTAAAAAGATCTATATATAGAATTTTTCCACGTATGCAGAAAAAAATAGTGATCCCATTTAAATGGTTTCTCATGCAGCGAGTGGGGATGGGTGGGGAATGGGGAGCGGGGGGACAGGCCCCCTGCACAGATGGTGATGCATTCAGGATTAACTGCATGGTTAGTGGCTGCACGGCACAGGGGTGCCGGTCACCGCACTGCTCCCGTCCTTCACAGCGCGAGCCCTTCCAGCCTGCCATCGCCCCGGCCGGCACTGATGGATTAATGGCAGGAAATGTTTATGGAAAGGTTCAGGTTTCCAGAGTGAGTGGAATGAAACCCCCCTCAGCAGTGATCAGCAAGCTCGTGTCATGGAGCGCTCTGAAGCAGCCTGACTGGCAGGAACGCAAAGGGCTTTTCAAAAAGGAAACTTGACAAGTGAGCAGTTCTGGGGAACAGCAAGAGGTGTTTTCAAATAAAAGATATGGCTTTTCTAGAGAGGCAGTATGAATGGGGCCAGCTCTTAAAAGAACTTTTAAATCAGCAGTTCATACACTGTAAAAGGTTAAGTTTGAGAGCATAGTGTCCAAATAAAATAGTGCCCTCAAAGTGGAACTATTACACACTATGCTTAGTAAATGAAACTATGTTGCAGTGCAACCACAGCTACTATGATGGCATCTAGCTAAGGCATCTTAGATCTATCTCTGTTCTGTAACTTAAACTTTAGTAGTGGCATAATTGAAGGTACAGGAAGGGTGATGAACCCAGACAGTAGGCTGAAATCCTTGTGAAAGAAATGCTGTAAAGTATCATCATTTCACAAGTGTACCATTCTGTTTGTTTGGGCGCTTTCCATGACTGTAGCAACACAGCTTGAGATCTAAACATTCATTTCAGTTTAAAATATTAAATAAAATAGACCATTCCACTGAAGCTTTCAGATGACTGTGATAAGAAAGAATATAGGCTTCAGGCTAGCTTTTAAAATTAAAGTAAAATTCACTTGAACAAAACTGCAGAGAGCAAAGGTGCTATGGGGAAAAAAGCACCAGTTCATGATACTGCCCGTTGAAACCCATTAAAAAGGACCTAGTCCTCAGCGTTTCCCTGTAACACTCCACCCATCAAAGTGAGGACTTAATTTACAGCACTTGCAGCACCCTCCAGTTCTCAATCTCTTTGGAATGGGAAGAGAGCATTATCCTTATTTTCTAGATAAGGGAACTGGTTTATCAGCTTGCCCTCAGTGAGAGGCAGAGACTGGAAGAAAACTTGGCTAGGATGCAAGTACCTCAAGTGAGGACAGACATTTGAAACCGGCTGTCTCAAAATGTGCTCTCCTGTTGTGAGGGGCTGGTAATCGGAATGAACAGTTAAGCCACAGCTGAATTTCCAGTCTGCATTCACCTAAAAGTCTCTTGCATCTCCCATAACAAAGTGGGGGAGAAGACACCACTTTCAGAGCTTCCCCCCATTCTAAAACCTGCCAAGTATTCAAAGACGGAAAGAACATCACTAGAGCCCTTGTATTAAAAATTATTTATTTAGTGATCTGTACATGGGGTGAAGCAGGGCCTCATACAGACCTTCAAAAAAAAAAATCAAGTAAAAACATAAATACATATTTTCTTACAAAAATGAGATTTACAAAATATACATACTGCACTTGTCTGACACGCTTGGTTTTTTTCTTCCATGTGCACATTATAAAAGACAAAAACCCAAGCCCTGCAAGTCTGACATCAGATCTACTGAAGGATTTGGCTGATGGGCCCATTCCTCGTGCTCAGACTACTGGTATGCCCTCAGACAGCAGCAGTCTGCCCCCTCACCCTGAACAGGTTTTGTCTTTTAAAAGTTTCATTCTAGACACTTTCCCCCCAAAAACATGAAGAGCAGCTATAGGGTGGAGACTTGCTAAAAATCCAGAATGTCCTATTTTGTCCTTAGGCAAGAATATACACACACACATATAAAAAGAACCCTTCAGTGAATATAAAGGTAAAGTAGTATGCAAAAAATAAAATATGAACAAGTCAACATAAAAACTTTCAGAATAGAAAAATCTGTCACATTTCAAAAAGAAAACTATGCATTTGATGATAAAATTTTGAACGCTTTTCCTTCCAAGACGTGATCACTGGAAACTTAACCAGCTGTATTTTAGCCGAACTGAGAAGGCTCCTCACTTGCAGTAACTGCTTGATTTTAAACCCCAACCCCAGCCCCCCCACCTGCACCAAGAGTCACTGCCATGCAGCTCGGGGAACCTGAGGAGCAGGCAAAGGGTCCATCGAGAGCCAAAACGATTCCTCCTGTCCCCAGAATCCGGCTGTGTATTGACTTTGTCTGCAGTGAGCCCACTGCAAAGCAGGAGAGAAAGCAGGCTTATGGGAAGGAAAGAAAAAATTCTCATCTTTACGTTACAGATTTTAATGGCTCTTGTTTTGGCAGGTGGTCTCGGGTAAGCTCTTCTTGCCCTCTAAATCTTGCATTTCCTTCAGCTTAGAAAAGTGACCCATATTGAACGGTAGGAAAACATCCTGCCTCCTCCTTTTTTCATAAAAGGAATGTTTATTTCTGCGAGCTCCTCACATCCAAGGGTGAACCTCAACGACTTCTTTTTGTTAGTTTGCCCATAAAAACCGATCCCATGCTTATGCCTTTCTACACAGAAAACACTTTTGTTTCCCCCTTTGTCTCCTAGAACAAAGGCAAGGGGGAAAAGCCTTCTGCTGAAAAGCAACAAGTCATTTCTTTTCAGGGTGTGGAATAGCAACCCCCTCCTTCCCCACAGCAGCAAGAACAACAGATTGAGGGCCAAATTTTTACTTTAAAACAATGAAAACAGGTATCACTGAGGTAAAAAGGAACTTGTGAGCCGACGGCACAGAGGCATCTGCCAGCACACGGTCGGGCTGCAGCCGGCTGAGCGGTACTCACGTGATGGCTCCGCCGAGCTGGAAGGAGCTGGCAGCGAGCGAGCTCGGGACTCGCCCTGCCCGCGCCGCAGCTCGGCCCCGGCAGTTCAGAGAGCGTTCGGCTGCTTCTCGGCAGGGCTGGCTCAACAGATCGGACTTCCCCTCCCTCTCGTCCAAAGCAAGGCAGGATGATTTTAGTTGGGTTGGAGTTTCTTTTCCTGCACAGGGGTTGCAGGAGAGAGAAGTAAGGAGACTTCTCGGTGGAGGACTCTCCTGTCCCAGCAGTGGCCTCTTTTTCTGTCCTCTTCCACTTAGCTGGGCATAAGCACCTCTGGACATAGTTTGACCGATCCTTTAAGCAATGATTTTTTTTTTTTTTTCAAACCTTCTATGAGGAAGAAAAAGTTTGGAAAAGCCTCCCTTCCTCCCTCTTCAGGGGAACCATTGCCTACTCCTATGCTGAGTATCTGTCTCCTCTGCTTGTGTGCATGTGTGAGTATGTGTGCGCCAGAGGGGACAGGGGGGTCTCATACGGCTGTCTCGCCTTTGCTGCCGGTGCTGAGTCTGTGGTAGAAGCGTCGCCAGGACTGAAGGGTTTTGCCAGACCAAATCCAGAAGCCAGTCGTGATCCCAACAATCATGGTCATGAGGTACTTGATCATGAAGACCGTGAAGTCTGGGCTCATAGGGGCAAAGTGGCTGGGACAGGGCACGGCGTACGTTTTGCAGGTCTGGAGGAGCCACGTCTTCTCCCAGGTGCCACGGAAGGCCTGCTCGTAGAAGTAACACGCCAGGACAATGGTGGCAGGCACCGTGTAGAGGACGCTGAAGACACCAATGCGCACCATCAGCTTCTCCAGCTTCTCCGTCTTGGTGCCATCGTGCTTCATGATGGTGCGGATGCGAAACAAGGACACAAAGCCAGCTAGCAAGAAGGAAGTGCCGATGAAGAGATACACAAACAAGGGTGCCAGCACAAAGCCCCTCAGTGAGTCCACACTGTAGATACCTACATAACACACCCCGCTGAGTACATCCCCATCCACCTGCCCCATGGCCAAGATGGTGATGGTTTTGACAGCGGGCACAGCCCAGGCAGCCAGATGAAAATACTGGGAGTTGGCCTCTATGGCCTCATGGCCCCACTTCATGCCAGCAGCCAGGAACCAGGTGAGGGACAGGATGACCCACCAGATGGAGCTGGCCATGCCAAAGAAGTAGAGGATCATGAAGAGGATGGTGCAGCCTTCTTTCTTGGTGCCTTGGGCCACAGTTCGGTAGCCATCCTCAGAGAAGCGCTCTAGGCACACCACCCGCTCCTCCAGCAAGAAGCCTGCAGCGTAGGCCACTGCCACCATGAAGTAGCAGCCTGAGAGAAAGATGATGGGCCTCTCCGGATAGCTGAAACGACGCATGTCTACCAGGTAGGTGAGCACGGTGAAGAGGGTGGAGGCACAGCAAAGCACGGACCACACGCCCACCCACAGCCGGGCAAATCGCACCTCTGCCTCCTTGAAGTACATGAGCCCATTGGGCCGGGCTGGCTCACAGGGGGCTCCACAGTCCCGCTCCCCCAGGAACCGGTAGCCCAAGTAAGAGGGCACTTTCAGCTGCCGGGGGCAGGAGAAGGAGAAGCCAGAGGGTGGCTGTGGTGGGGTGAGAAAGTCAGGGAGGTAGCCAGCCGTGGGGTGGGCAGTGACCCCCCGACCCGCCGCACCACCAGGTCCTGGCGGGGCATCCGACGTGTTCTGCCCCACGCAGATCTCACCCGCACCGTGAACAGGGAAGTTCTCGCAGCGGAGCCGCTCTGGCCACTGGAAGCCAAACTTGTTCATGAGGGCCTCGCAGCCCTGGCGCGCCCGCTCGCAGATGGAGCGGCAGGGCGGGATGGCCTGCTCCAGCACCGTGCACACCGGCGCGTACATGGAGCAGAGGAAGAACTTCAGCTCGGGCGAGCACTGCACCTTGACCAGCGGGTAGAACTGGTGCACCTCCAACCCTGCGTCCTCCTGGTTGGTGTGGCCCAGCAGGTTGGGCAGGATGGTCTGGTTGTAGGCGATATCCGTGCAGAGCGGGATGGAGATGGGCTGGCAGAAACCGTGGTCCGGCACGGAGATGCCCTTCTCACCGTGGTACTGCTGTGCCGTCGCAGCCGCGGGGGTCCCCAGCAGGGCGGCCAGCAGCGCGGCCAGCCCCAGCAAGGGGCAGCCGGCGGCGGCCGCTCCGCCGCATCCTCCTCCAGCCCGCATCGCCGGGGCGGCCGGGGGCCCGGGGAGCCTCGGGGAGTCTTTCAGAGCCGGCCGGCGCGACGCCCCAGGGGCATCAGCGGCCAGAGGGCGGCGGCGGGGCCCCTTCGGTGGGGAGGGAGCGCGGCGACGGCAGGAACGCGGCTCCGCGCCGGACCTCCACGACTTTCTTCCCCGGCTCCGACGCGGCGGCGCTCACAGCGCGGTGGCGGCGCTTCTCTCGGCGAAAGTTTCCGGAGCTGCTCTCCCCGGAGAAGGCGGCGGCGGCAGCGAAACAGGAGACGCGCGCGTAGCCCGGCGACGGCTCTGGCCAGCTCCGCGCAGGGTCCCGCGGCAGCGGCGAGGCGGAGGCGCTGCTCCCTGCACGACCGCACGGCCCCGGGGATTTAGGTTACGGCTAAACGGATTATTACCGCGCCCGGCTGAGCCGTGTATTTTACTCCGGGGCTTAAATAACTTTCAAAATCCAATTACTGCGCGATCCTCCCCGCGGCTTGGCTAGGCTCCGCTCCCGACGGACACCGCTGCGGGCTGTGCGTCCGGGGCAGCCCTGCGCCCTCCGCCTCGGCTCGGCTCGGCTCGTTCCGTTCCGCTCCGCTCCGCTCCGCTCGCGGCCCCGCCGACGCCGCCCACTCCCCGGCTCCGGGCCCGCGGCCGCCCCGCACACAGNNNGAGGAGCCGCCCGCGGCCCCCACCCCCCGCGCTGCCCGGCACCGCCGGGAGGGCGGGGGGGCCCAGGCAGCTCGCTCAGGGTGGCCCGAGCAAACTAAAATTAACTGGCTGCTTTCTGAGCAGGCTTTGAAAATGCAAACAGCTGCCTGTGCCCGGAGTTATTAAAAAGGAAGGGAAAAAAAAACTAGAGTGAGGAAAAAACCCCACCAAACCCAGCACCCGGGTACATTTCCAGATTGATCCTATTGCGTAGTTGGGGATGTTCGTGTCTGTGCGCCATCGCCTCCCCAGCGTGGGGGGTTTGATTTGTTATCACAGCATGACCGTTGCTTTTTGCTGGCAGAATAAACGCTTTATTCATGCAGATCTAAGCCCCAGCTGGGGGAACGCAGCTTTTTTTCAAACGTCCAGTGTTACCGAAGCAAAGAGGAGAAATTTTAAATCCCCAATTGCGCTGCTCCGATTCCTGGAGAGACTCGATTGAACAGTGAAAAAACAGGAGTTCCTCTGTGAAAGCACCCTGCCTTGCAGGAGAGAAAATGGCATAGGTGGGGAGAGGGCTGTTACTGGCCCGCAAGGCCGAGCAGATCTAGAACTAGACACCAACGTACATTTGCTAAGGACAGGAATGTGGGGTTTGCAGCATAGCTGTGTTTTGAGGAGCACTCCCAAAACACGGGGAGCTGGGACCATCCAGCCGACTGCAGGCAGAGCGTGTCTTCGGCAGCACGGAAGGGGAGTGCTTGACAAAAGCTCTGCAACAAGGCCTGCTTCTGCTTCACTGGCCCATCAGAGTTTGTGCTCAAAGACAGGCTCGAGCCAAGCATTGTTCAACTTACCCCATCCTTCCCTTTGAGGACAGAGGTCCCCCTGAACTGTAGTACTCAAATTCTTACTTTTACTCTTTTGCTCGGGATTGTGATTCTATTAGCAGCTAAGCAAAGACACCAATCCGTACCACCCTCCAGGGCACTTAAAGAGAGCAGGGTTTGGCTCAGGGAGCTCCAAAAGCAATTGTTGGACAAATGTTTTCCATATCCTCTACTGCTCATGAACAATGTGTCCTCATGCCAGAAAGACCATGGTGCTGCAAATTTTGTTTCATTTCTAAAGAGAAGTTGACAGTTATAAACAGGCTTGCTAAAATGAATTTACTCCTCTTAATGGAGATGTTTTTAAAAATAATACTGTGCATATTAAAAAATACATATGGGAAGGACTAGCTAGGCATGGCTGCAACAGTTCCTTCTGCAAAAGAAATGTCTTTTCTACTTTCTCAGTTATAGCTGTTTGAGAATGCCTTCAAGGAACTTCAGTTTTTCAATTTTTAAAGGCTTGTTATCTAAATTCCTTTCTTTTCTACACCTAGTGACTAAGCACGTTTTTGTGATACTCTTCACCTAAATAACCAGCCAAGGGACAAATTTACATGAATTTGTCTATTCTGTTTGGTTTTTTGCCACTAGTGGCTTTCAATAAAATTATTCTTTCCACCGTTTTGTTAGGGTTTTCTGGGGGGTTGTTTTTCTGTTGTTTGTTTGGTTTGTGGTTTGGGTTTGGTTGGTTTTTTGTTGTTGTTGTTGTTGTTGTTGTGGGGTTTTTTGGGGGGTTTTTTGTTGGGGTTTTTTTGGGGGGGGGTTTGAGTTTTTTTTGTTTGGCTTGATTTGGTTTGTTTTGGGGGGGTTTGGTTTCCTCTCTCCCTCCTTTGCCCCCCTAATCTGTAATAATCACCTTAAAGCCTCTCTTTTTCACTTTGGCTTATATCTGTCTTCATCTGCAAAGCACTTTTTGATACTCACTGTGAAAAACATTGGATGATATGAGATGTTTCACTGGCAGGCAATGACAATGCAGAGAAAGTAAAGCCACCTCAAACTTTCTGCCCCATGCATTGCTCATTCTGATTTCTGTATGTAAAGAAACAAGTTCAGAGATAGTAAAATTGTATTGCAAGTATCTACCTTTCAGCACTGGGGACACAGTGGCAGAAACTATTCTGAGTAAGGTATGTCAAATCAAGTGGCAAGGCTTTAACTGGACATTTATTTACAAGACAGGGCAGATGGCATCAGTGGCTCCCCCAGTTTTCTACTGCTCCCATTTGTTAGAGTCATTCATCCAAACCATTGTATGAACAAAAACACAACTGGGATCTCTGATACGTACTATAAAAGCATCCTTTATACTTATGAACATAATGTAGAATCAAAGTGAAGCAATAGGGGGAAAAAAAGAGAAAAGGTCGGCAGAAAGGAAGAAGGATTATGTCCTAGATTATTTCTTAGGGAGAGAGGAGAGTAAATTTATCACATGGAATGATGCTGCTAGGTCATCCCAGATGGCAGGAATGTGCAACAGGATTTACTAAGATGGATGAAGAAAGTCTCTTGGGCATGTTACCAAATTCCAAGATTTTTTTTCTTTTTAGACCCACAGGGAGATGGGAAAAAATCACTGAGAGAGGCAATGGCAGTCTCAAAATGGCATACTGTAGTGTAAGAAAATCCCAGACTCCTAAGTCATTCTAAGACATCCTGACAACTTTCAGGGGACAATAAAGAGAAGGAAAAGGAAAATTAAAAAAAAAAAAGAAGCAAAGCAGCAAAATTCATGATTCTGGAACACAGGTTACTCCAAAGCATCCAGAACCTCTGTAAGTACCATCAAACGGCAGCCTGCAAAATTACTTACATTTCCTCACAACAGGAGGGATCCTCATCAGCACAGCAAGCACAGCAGCCACCGTTAGCCAGGTTATCAGTCACCCAGAACAAACGCACTGCACGAGACTTTGCAGCATCCAACAAGTTGTCTGTTGCAACCACAGAGCAGTTCAAAAGGTTTTCTCTAAAAATCTCCTAACTACTCGTGTTCTAAGTACACTGCATGGTCTGCCAGCAGTAAACCTTCACAAGCAAAGTCCTGGCAAGTCCTAGATTCCAGAATAAACTTACAGTCTCAGGTGTTGATACCAACTCTGGAGCTGACTAGACTACTGTGCATAGGGAGGAATTGTTAAAAACACACAATTATCTGTCTTTTTACTCATTTAAAAATAAATCCAGTTCAACTTCCAAGCTAAGTCAAAGTGAGGAGTGGCATCCCTACATGATGTCTTTTCCTGCTGTTTTAGAGCCTCCTTAGATGGTGCCAGTATAATTTTCCTTGTTTCCTATCCCATCTGATAGAAAACTCTTCCCACGGGGGGAGGGAAATCAAAACAAAACACCCTCTTCCTGCCCCACCACTTATTTTGAGTGCCTGAGGGAGAACATTTTCAGATTACCTGTTGCAAGGCTTTCCGTCGTCCTTGCCCCCAGAAGAACAAAGGCCATCCCTTCATTCCTTCCCCCTTCTCCTTCCACCAAAACTTACAGGACGTCACCTCCCTTAACGTCCTGCTAACCAGCACTGCCTAAGTCCCGGTGCCACCGCCTGAGCTGTGAGATTTGTCCCAGTTACTTTTAGTAAATAACTTTTATGACACTTTTAACCTCAACATTTTGAAGCATGCTTACATACAGCCTTACATGATCAGACAGGCTATTGAGCTAGGAACATCAAAATTTGCACTCCCTAAAGCTTAGTGGAGAAATGCCAGGAGCCTGGGGGAAAATTATGCATTTGCCTATTTTATATAATTATTTGCATAATTAGAAATAAAATAAGTTTACAGTACTATATCTGCTTGCATTTCTATCAGTCTGATAGATAAGTCAAAATTACATCTTGTTGGAGCTCATCAAAGAAATCCAGTCTTCCTGTAGTGAGGCGGGAGAGCCTTTTATTTCATGGGCAGGGAGTGGGAAAAGCAAGCCCCTTCCCCCCCACCATGGACCCTTAATTTGAAATTAGATGGAAGACACAAGAAACTGATTGAAAAGAGCATATGGGGAGGGCACAGGTGACAAAAGGAAGGGGATACTGCTGGAGGGGTTGTGGCTTCCCACAGCGAGAAAGGTAAAAGTTCTTTGCATCATGAATTTATAAAATAATTGTTATTTTATGAAGTAGTATCCCAAAATATACAGGGAAGTAGCACTCCTCCACATTTATGGTCAAACTGGGGAAACTTTAGAAAGCATTCACAAGGATGAGCTATCAGGCTGATGATTGCCTTTATCTCTAAGATCCATGAATAAGAAAACAAAACCTGAGGTTGATCTGCTCATCCCCCACTCATCCCCCCCAGTTCATTGAGGACATCAATTACATTTTAACCCTTGCATGATACTTTGAAATCCCCTGCTTATTTAAAGTGAATTTAATCTGCGTTCTCAGAGTTCTAGGGCTGCAGAGGGCCTTTGGTATAGAACTCAGGCAATCCCTCCCTATGTCAGTTTCTTAGGCTAAATGCCTTTTTAACAAGCCAAATTCTCTACTGGCAGCAGTATTATCAGCCAGGCCCTGTCACCATTATGTCTGGGTGCAGTATACTGTAGTATGAAGAAGGGAAATTCCAGAAATAGTTGGAAAAGATGACATTCATGTCTGCAGTCCTCTTTCCATCAGTGAGGAAGATCCTGTTTTGAGAATCTGGATATAGCATAGGCACATGCAAACTTACTTTCTGATCTTTTAAATCTTAAATGTGCTTCTGACCTAGTATGGTGGCTAGACAATTTTAGACTGCTGTAGCTGATTTTGGCAGACTCTATGTACATCGGGATATGTGATATATCAGCCTGGGCAGCGCCAGGACAAGAACTGCTTGGAATGGACCTGCCCCAGGCTTTCTGGGACAGCCACTTTCTCTTGGTTTCTGCAGGGGTGGCAGTCTCATGGATGCTCCAGCTTATTCTGAGCTTCTCCCAGTGGCTGTGAAAATGACTCACAGATATGCGAAGGTCTCTTACAGAGTCACTCCTTGCTTTAGAATTCTAGAACTATTAGAGATCCAAACAAAAATAAATATAGCCTTACCTGCTTGCTCTCATAACCATGCAATGTTTTTTAAGAAGCTGACTAGTGTCTTTGTAGTTGAAGCTCCCCTTCCCAGAGCTGTATTCCCTTAGACCTCTTGTCCATACCATGGGTCCGTGACCTAGTCTGTACTACGTATCAGACATCCCTTTTCCTCCAAAACACAGTGATTTTGTTCCGTCTGTGTGATTCCCCCATTCTACAAACCCCCCTTCAGTTTCTGCGGTCAAAGACAAATGCCAACACCTGATCTCTAGGTCCTTCCTGAAGGAGCTGCACCATTACAAAACCCTGCAGAAAAGTCTGCAGAAAAGCTAAAAAAATACTGGTTCTCCTTGTTTGGGCCAGCCAATTCCATGGAGCTGTCCCATTTATCAGCTGCCATTAAGCAACCAGTCTCTTACCAGGGAGCATTTCTGCATGCAGTTCTAGCAATGTAAGGCTGTTACAACTGAGGTACGTAAAACTTTAATGAAAAACAGCCAAGTTTCTCAAGTTTGTGAAAAAATTTCCCAGCTCACTGCAGATGGTGCCACAATATTTTTAAAAACTGAATTATGTTTTGCTTCTAGCCCCAGGGCTGGTGTGGACATAGTGGCTGGTTGCTCTGATCACTCTCCTGTTGATATCCTTTGGTTGTTAGGGGTGCTGCAATGGTCAGGTGCATTGTGATGTGCCTTTTGTCATTTATGCCCAACCTTGGTTTAGTTTTGTCTTTATATAGATTCATCTATTTGAGGTTACATTTTAGATCTTCTTTAATGCACAGACTGAAGGCTTGCATGTGTCCTGTTTGAGTTTTCTCTTGTTTCAGTGGAAACAGCAGGATACTCATCAAAGCCACAATCTCTGTTTATGCAGGAAGAAGACCTGGAAGAAGACCCAAAATAAGAGATGGGAAAGACCCATTATATCTTTTAGGTCCTGCTATTACATATGATAGTGGTATAATTACTCTAATTTTAAATGCCTACAATAATGGGACTCTTGTTATCTCTCTTGGGACGTGGTTCTACCATCTAACAATCATACAGGCAGGAAGCCACTGCCTGATGTTCAAACAAATGGTTTATCTTTGCTTGGTTAAGACTCACTAAAGATGAGTGCAGCCTCCAGAAACATGTTGTTTTCAAAGCTTAGGAAACACAGGAAGAAGAGCTGTTATTCAATACAGAATCTGCCAGATGTCTAAAGAGGCTAAGGAATTCCTAAGCCTCTGTTTACAAAATCCTGTCTCCTCCCATGAATGCTTAAATTACCAATCACTGCTACCATCCTATTTAGGGTGAGATTTCCTGAACCAACTCCACTTTCAAAATTGGATTGGAAAGAGAAACAAACATTTCCCTCTTTTAATGGGCTTGCCCAAATTAACTCCTGTTCTCCACAATTACATTTAAACTGTTACAAATAATTATTTCTTCCTTTGGTCCCAGTCATGCCTTGGAGACCCACTTGCCATGGTGGTTCTCTGCTTCGAGGACACTTGAAGGTTTGCTGTGTAGGGCTACTGCCCGCTGCATCTCTGCAAACCCTGGAGATGGATGATGCTGCCATGTGGAGAATTTCCCTTTCCCCAGGGGCCCCCAGGCTGCAGTGACCAAACAGCATTTCAATGCAGCAATGCTGTTTAAGGGAAAGGGACAGAGGTCTAGCACCAATGCTTACAGTCAGCTCTCCTGAGAAACTGGGATCCTGAGGTTTGTGGACCAGCATCACATCTCTCCTTTACCTTTTTTTTAATCACATGCTTTCAAACTATGATTTCTACCTTGGTGTCAGCCTGCATTGACTGCATTCTTTTGGAGCTGGGACCACTGGTACTGTGACTGGCACTGGAGATAGTCAGCTGATTTCCTTCCATGGAGGAAGGGGAACCAGAAAGCAGCACTTCAAATAAGTTCCCTCCTCACAGAGTCTCTGCAGGGAATGAGGGCCCTTTTTCTTAATTACATGTTCATTAGTATGTTTAGTGCTCTCCTCCCTCTCTTCCCCCAGCCCTGCCACCTGGGAGTTCCTACTATGTTACTGGAAAGCCACAGAGGTTTATTTAAATACCACATAGTCAGATTGGAATGAAAAGCTATGAAGCTTCCCCTCTTTAATACTTTTTGAAATTATTTATGGGCTATGCTTCTTGCCTATGTAGAAGGTGCCTTCTGAGATTCCTGCAAGTCAATGCAGAAATAGCTGTTTGAATTGAGCAATAATTAGAAGCAGATGGAGCAAAGCATCACAGAAATCCCATTCTGCTAAAGAAACACTGCTGTCTGAAATAGATTTCTGCTGCATGTAACATTTTCTCATATGGGCTAAAAAGAAATAACATCATATGTCTGGTTTGCACCTACCAAAGCTGGGAAATTCAAAGTAACATCTGCATTTCTGCTCTGAACTCAGTCACAATCTGCATGCCGTTTGCAGCCCCTACATTTGCCTGTACCACAGTTACAATTTCTTTTCTTTGCTAGACCTTGGAACAATGGGCATTCCGTTTCTTTTTGTGAATGTGTGTATATTTGTTTTGTGGGTTTTTTTCTCAATCTTTGGTGGATTTTGGTGGTTGTTTTGTTGTTTGGGGTTTTTGTTTTGTTTGTTTTTAAATTATTTAAAATTCTAGGAAAATATTTCTGAGTTAAAACACATTACGGTATTTAGTAATCCACAGACTCAGTCTGGGGAGGGTACTCAGAGCTCTCAAATCGAATTTGCTGCCAAATTCCTATGTGCTTGATGTAGTGGCTTGTTTCACTCCTGACTTCTAAAAATAACACGTCCTGCTCTCATTGCTCCCACAGATCATCCCCTTAAGTTTAGAGGTAACTGAAAACTCACAGCATCTCAAAGGCAGCTGTACAGCTCTCAAGCTCAAATTTTAACTCTGTTTCTTGTTTGCTATCCTTACATGGGTGCAGTTGGGTGCAGTTTGCTGAGGGGCTTTTGTTGAACCACGTTGTTGGGGTGAGCTGATTTTCTTTCAGTGATTATAACTTATTGGCCTGACAGAAAGCCATAAAGTCATATTTTGGTCAGCTGCTATGTGTGTCCAGTAAAGCCGTGAGTTTAATGGTGGACTTGTTTATAATTACGTTGAAATTGTCAACAGGCAGGGATCCATACTACAAGGTAAGGGAGTCTTCATGAGCCATTTTAGAAAGCAACTGTTTTAAAATTGCAAAGATATACACTCACTATCTCTGAAAACATTAATGTTGTAGCACTCCAAGGTGTTCTAAACTTGTGCTACTTGAGAGTGTTTACAAACAGGCTGGAGGGTTTCGCCTGGAGCAGAAGTTACTCCTAGAATAAACAAAAACCAGATTTTGAAGGAAATCATAAAGGTTGGCAGGTTGCTGTTTCCTCTCTGGTGTGAGTGGGCAGGGGTGTGCTGGCCCTGGCGAGGCTGCGGCGAGAGCTTGTCCCGCGGTGCTGCTCAGTGCTGAATTCAGGAACCCGTCCCGCAGTGCTGAATTCAGGAACCCGTCCCGCAGTGCTGAATTCAGGAGCCTGTCCCGCAGTGCTGAATTCAGGAACCCATCCCACAGTGCTGAATTCAGGAGCCTGTCCCGCAGTTCTGAATTCAGGAACCCGTCCCACAGTGCTGAATTCAGGAGCCTGTCCCGCAGTGCTGCTCCCAGGAGCCTGTCCCACAGTGCTGAATTCAGGAACCTGTCCCACAGTGCTGCTCCCAGGAGCCTGTCCCCCAGTGCTGAATTCAGGAACCCATCCCACAGTGCTGAATTCAGGAGCTTGTCCCGCAGTGCTGAATTCAGGAACCCATCCCGCAGTGCTGAATTCAGGAGCCTGTCCCGCAGTGCTGCTCCCGATCACACTCGGGGTGTTGGGCACTCGGTGAGGGGCTGGTACCGCCCGTGGGGCGAGGAGCGAGCGTCGCGGCCAGAGCTGTGCTGTCGGAAGTGCTGCTAGGAACAGCAATGGGTGGCATGTCTCTTTTTGACCCTGCCTCCCAGCTCCGTGCTGCTGTAGGTGCAGGATTTTGCCTCGGGTGTGAAAACTGGAATTCCAGCTGCTGATAGCTATTAAAGTGCAAATGCTGAAGCAGAAATGTTAATGCTGGTGTCTTTGCCAAACTCCTACTCGTTTATTTTATTTTTTCTGTTGCTGGTTTTGGGGGGGAGATCATGTAGGGAAATGAGGTCTAATATTAAAATAATTACTTTCTTTCTAAGCAAACAAGTCCTCCTGTAGCATCCTAACAGCTGCCCACCATGGTGTGTTGGGTGATGGTGAAGGAGTGCTAATCCTGGAAACTCTGTATGGAAACTGATAGTATTTTTTTAAGGTTGCTGACCTGTGGGAATTTGCGAGGTGCTATAAAGTGCTTTTACCTGAATTTGAATGAGGCAGCATCACACCAGTGGCTTCTGGTTTGGGAAACAGTAGGCTCTTAAAGTGCATCATTGTTATTATCCAAGTGCAGTGTAATCCTTGGTGCTTTCCTAGGCACAACAGTAAAGGCATTTTCTGCCCGGCGAGATCGAGATCTTATTCATGCAAGTTGTAGTAGAGAAGGATGATGACTCATGAACCAGCCTGTGCAAAGATGGAGTGGTGACTGTCCCCAGACATCCCCTGCCCTGTGCCAGAGATCACTTCCTCCAGGGCAAGAACATCCATGCTCAACTCAGAGCCATTGTAGGACTGCTGTTGCATGCCTCACTGTATTGGAGCAGTTCATATTTGGCACTGGGCTCCTTCCTTTCTTTGAGCTGCAAACTGAGGTCATTCCTGGAACTTTTGGCCCTACTTTTGGCCCAGAGATCCCTGCATGAGGGGCAGCCACTTGGAGGAGAGCAGCAGGGCAGGGCAAGGCAGTGGGAGCTGCTGCAGCCGTCTGATTTTCATCTGTTTCTGTGACCCAATACTCTCCCTGACCACAAAGGTCAGCTCTTTGCAAGTAAAGTCTATAGGCGTTGCTCCCTAGATATGACGCAGATATGGTGAGTTTGGGCTCTCCAAAGCAACCTGAGCAGCTGAATAATAGCTACTCACCAGACTCCAAATTTGCTGAACAGTTTTCCAGAGAAGCGCTCTGTTTTTCAAGAATGTCTAGGGTAGTTGTGCTTAAAACATCAAAGATCTAAAATTTAGATTTGCTTCAAAAGCACGTCTTAAAACTGGTCAGTTTTTGTTGTTGTTTGGGTTTTTTTTAGCTAGAACAACTCTTCCTCTAAGATGATCTCAGATTCTAGGTGCCCACCACCAGGGCTGTGGGTGGCAAGGAGACCCAGGCCACTTCCAAGCTTCTTTAGAGACACTTACCCACTCCAGGGAAGCTGCAACTGAAGCCAGGCAGCTGAAAGAGCGAGCACAAATGGTATTTTGCTAAATAATTCCCTAAGGTTTGAGGGCTTGTTTCCTAACAGGGCCAGCTAAAAAAATCCAAGAACTGGCATGGAGGTTGTACAAAAATTCATTATTGCTTTTGTCAATCTTTAAAAGTATTGATTTTAAAAGTACATATTTTTCACTACATTTTTATCAAAATCACTTTTGAAAAGAATTGCTTGTTGAAAGCCTTTTCAAGAAAATTCAGTTTACTGGTAGTATTTGAAGTCGTCTGTTTTCCAAACATGATGAAAAAATTACAGTTGGGATAGGAGCTCATGTGGAAGCATCATGGGAGAAAACCCAAAATGTTTCTGAAAAGGAGTTGAAAAGAGTCTGTATGTGACAGTCTCTTCCTGTTCACTAGCATACAGCTAAAAGAAAAATCAGGTCCATTTTTAATGTAAAAATGCCCAAGTGTTTGCCTCTATAAACAGAAACAAAACCAAAAGCCGGGTAAACCCAAATTGTATAGCCACGGAGCCCAAGCACCCCCTTGCCTAGAGGAGGAATTAGTGGCTTGCATAATCAAGCCTGGGGAGCTCATTTTGTCATGCTCAAAGGGCCACAGTGGTGCAACAGTAGGGGTGGAGGGATCAGCAAGCACCAACAATGAATTCCCTTCATTTTTCCATTTTAAGGCCTAGGTAGAGGAAATGCAAAGCTCTTCTTTTTTTGCTCTCTCCTTCCCTCCCCCCACTTTCTTTTTTTTAAGGGTAAATGAAAAGAATGAAGCAGTAAAGAAGCCAGGTTGACACCTGTGTCTATGACAGCTCAGGCAAGGAGAATATTGGGAAAGGATCCGCTGGCAGCAATTTGAAACTGTCCCCTTCCTGACTTGGAGGCTTTGACTGATGGTGCAGCTTTGTGCAGCCATATGGTCGAACATCTTGAAGGGCCAGCAAAGAGATGCTGGTGCCAGCGCTGGGAAGGGGAACCAAGTCATTATTGGAAACCAGATCTCGGAGAGAGGAGCCATTAGTAAAAAATTTTGCTTCATGCTTGACTGTTCTCTCTGTGCATGGGACCCAGCGTGGCACTGCAGGAAGGCAAGGCCTTGCCTGGCTGCCAGGCACAGCTGTGCCCAGCCATGGTTAGAAGGAAAAACTTCTTCCTCAGTGCTTAGAGCACAGTGTGGTCTCTTCACAGTGCAGCATTTCCCTCTTCGCACACACTCGTTCACACCCTCCCTCTTTTTACTTACCCAAACACAAATTTGGCTTTGTTATAAGCTGCCACATTAGTTCTCCCTATATTGCAGTACCAGGAGAATAAGGTTTGTTCCTTCCAGGCTGCAGCTGAGACACAAGGAGAGCACAAAGCTCCCTGACCAGGGCCCCTGGCAGGACTGGTGCCCATTAAAGTAAAGCAGCGCCAGGGCCAGCTAGATAAGAGTTGTAATGACCACCGTGGGTTCCTGCTTTCCCTTTTATTACGTGGTACATTACATTTGTTTCCAGCAGAGAAGAGTTTATGTGTGTGTGGCTGCATCGGTTGTGTTGGACTGAGCTCCCTACATGGTTACGTGGATGGACTCCAGGGACAGAGCTGCACTTCCCCTTATTAAGCTCCTCGCACCACATTAAAGATAAAAGGGGAAGGGAAATATTTATATTCTGACAAAGCAGCTCTCCCCTTCAGGCTCTTGTTTTATTTATTAGCTTGCTCTGTCCCTCTCTTGCAGTTTTCTCTCTCTGTTTCAGTGCCTGTGCTGTCTTTTTTTCCTTTATTCACTAATTTTGTCCCTGGGAGACAGTGACAGCGAAACTTAGGAATCACTGCCCAAGACATCAGATTCAAATTGTGTAATTCCCAGTTGATAACTAGAACTCTCCCCCATCTTTGTTTTTTAACACAAAGTAATGATTTATGGTGCTTAAACTATTGAACACATTACATCTGGTTTATTCGAATTGCTTGAGATGAAACTGTAGAAATAGGGTGAGTTGGGTTTCTGATGGTTGTTGTTATTTGTTTGTTTTTTATGCATTGCAACACAGATGATAAATATCCTCCCTTGTTTGTGTAGGCAGTGGAAACCACTATCATTCTTGTCTGGAGAAGCCCTTGCTGAGGCATGACACAGCTACACAGAGACCTTTCTAACCTCATTTATCAAATACTTCCTTTCCTCTGAGGCCTTATCCTGGGGGACCATTCATTTCCTTCAACTAGTATGCCATATGAAAGGAATCTTGGGTAGATTCCTGCATCTCAGTCTAGCTCTGAATTTGTACAAAGGTTCAAGAAGACAAGCAAAATGTGGTATTCTTGTGAGAAAGGGGTGATCAGTAGCTAACTCATGTAAGCTCAGTTAACTATTAGGAGACAGCAAATGTTAATTACAAAACCTAAGAAGCAGGAGTCACCCTAATCTTGTCAAGATAGAGGGGACAAGGATCATCTCAGAAACCGCTGAATCACTCTACAAAAGATCACACATGCTCCAGAAAGAAAGGTGAAAAGTGCATTGTGAGGTAGACTACCAGCCTTCATCAGAAAGAGCCCTGAGGAAAAAGAGGAGCCTTCCTCAGTGCGACCACCAGGATACACCGTAGCACCTATGCTAATGATATTAATGACTTCGGAGAAGTCATTTGTATAACCGCTCCTATCCAATGAATGTGATGAATATTCATGAATTTTACCAATAATATTGTGTTTTAAGAAGTGCCGGGGTGCGTGTGTGCTCGAAGGAGAGATCATCACAGACCTGGCGCCGAATACAGCAAATACCCACTGCTCTGACTCTGTCTCTGAAGTGTCTCCTGGCCCGGTTTGGGGCGATTCACTTGTCTTCTGCTTCTTTTGCTCCTTCTCGTACATTACAGAAAATCATGATCTAACTTACAATGCCAGGGGACACCAATGCCCATGTTATAATTATTTTTAGAGATATATGTTTTGTGATACAATCAAGTAGCCCTCTGCTAAGAGTGAGGCAGCAAAATTAAAGAGTTGGTGCCCATAAACTTAATCTCTCTGACATTGTTATGCTTCTGCTTGTTGTCATAGAACTGCAAAATACCTGCAAGGCACCACCAGATTAAGAGGTTAAACTGCAAACTGTCGGATGAATGAACTGCAGCTGGTTGGGGGAGCCGACTGGTTTCTTACTATTCACAATGCTGCCCTCCCAAAAAGCACCACATCTCTGTTCCAGACTGATCAGCAAGGTAAAAGAATTTGTTAATTGATTTTTCTCCCTCTTATATCAATTAATGGAGCCAATCTAGGGAGATGTGTGCTCTTCTTTCTTAGTTAATGAATCCTTTCCCTTTATCTTCACAAATAATGGCAATAAAGCAATTAGCAAAGGATTTACAGGGTGTGGAATAGTGAGAGATTCCTCTGCCCCCTCTGCAGCTCAAGCTGTTCAGCAGTGCTGCAATTGAGGCTCTCTCTAAAGGGATTTGTGTCCCCCACCCTCTGCGGTGTGGCTGCTGAAAGCCCAGCCTCCTCAAGATGTGAAATCCCCAGCTCGCCTTCCCCTAAGGGAGAATTAACAGCTTCGGTGCCAGTCACTGGGACAATGGCCCCAGCCCTCAAAGGCGACAGGCACCGGCTGCTGGTGGCACTGCTGTCTCCATAGCCCCTACGTCAGTGGCTCCCAGGGAAGGTGCAGCAGGCAGGGAGTGCTGAACAACCCCGTCCCCTCAATCCTGCCAGAACAGCAGGCCCCGCTCCCTCCCTCCCCTGTCCCGGCCGTGTCCCACCGCTCCAGGCCATACACAGCCTCTGCCTCTCCGAAAGCCCTCAGAGAGTGGTGCAGCTCTCCCAGCCAGCAGAAGAGGAAGCTACCTAGGCTGTAAACCCTGCAGGAGATGGACATACAGGAGGAGGAAGCTGCCTCTCCTCTCTGTGACAGAGAGGTGTTGAATGGGTGTCGCCATTCTCCCCAGATGTTAGGGCCCACCCGAACAGCTGTCTCCAAGCTCCCTGACACAGCTGCCTGGATGGTGCATGCCTTTTGTGGAAAAGACAGCAGCTGCACAGTGGAGAGAGCAGCGTCTCCCTACGGGCTATTCACACCCTGACAAGGCATCTGTCCCTGAGCTCATCTGCTCAAGATAGCCTTTGTCAGCTACTCTGCTAGGTTGTTTCCTTCCCTTGGAGTGTGCAGGCTGAATCCTGGCCACCTTTGTCCGAGGCAGCAATGAAAACCATACAGATTCCAGCCTCAGAGTAGAATAAGGGCACTACTGACAATTTATAGTTTGAAACGTTCGTGTGTTGGGTGGTTAAGCTGAGGCAAAGCTCAGGGATTTCAAGTATTTTTTAGGCATGATTGGGAAGCCAGTGTTTTGTCATTTCTCTGTGTGTTAAGGGTGTTGTGACCTGCTTCTGCCCACTTACCCTCACACACCTATGCAGGACTTGGCCTGGAGGGTGTGAGAGCTGGCCCCGCAGCTGGTAGAACAGCAACCTTTACTGGTTTTGACAATTTAAATTAGTGATTCTGAATTGTCATTTCTTATTATTTGTCTATAAATAGAATCCTAGAATCCTTTAGGTTGGAAAAGACTTTTAAGCTCCTTGAGTTCAACCATTACCCTGGCACTACCAAGTCCATGTCCTGAAGTGCCACAATTACGTGTCTTTTAAATACCTCCAGGGATAGTGACTCCACTACTTCTCTGGGCAGCCTGTTCCAGTGCTTGATAGCCCTGTCAGCAAAGAAATTTTTCCTGATATCCAACCTAAACCCTCTGGTGCAACCGATGTTATTAGTCAAAGAGTAAGTTTGCTGGTAATATCTCATTTAAGAGAAGCTTTACAGAGTATTATTTTTTCCTGCTGCTTAGGGATATTACTGGCACGTAAGAATAAGCAACAGGTCCTGAAGCGCTGCAGCAAGAACCATCCACATGTTCAACCTCCTCCTTTCTGCCCACAGTTCCCCCTCTGCCTTCTCATTAGCAGCAGTGCTGTGTTGCTGGAAGGCCCATCTCCACCCTCCTTCTGACGGCACAAAGAGCTGGAGATGAAAATCTCCTTCTTCTGTGTTCCTAGCTATGGAAAGTGGGAGCTCTTCTAGTTCCCTGAAAGACATAGTGGCCTCAGAAGGGCAAGCAGATCCCAACAGCCCTGTGTATAGTGGTCAATGAAGCTGTCCTTCCTGCACCAGAGCCCTGAGGGAACAAGCACTTGTCTCTGAGCACCACCAGCCCTTGCTGGCCCTCAAGCTTTCAAGAGAAAAAGCGAAAAAAGGTCCCATCTTAATGTGTGAATTATCTGCAGCCATACTGTCAGTCAGCGACATATGGTAGGTCTTAGACTAGATGCTGAAAAATGAAGCAACTGACTGCAAGAACCTAAAGAAATTGTCTGTGGGTGAAGGAATGTGTTCAGGCAGGATAGTGCCCAGCCATCCAGGGTGTTTTTCCTCGGTGAAAGGTGTTGGCAGGGGTGGCAACACGTTTGGTTGCCCCTCAGCCTCCTGTAACCATCCCAGCCAGCCCAGTTACTCTGTGCTGCTGTTGTGTGTCCAGCAGGTTTTGTGGACTGTGAACTGCCCAAAATCTGTGAAAATGTTGGTGAGCTCTAGAAAGCGTATTCTGCTCTGGGCTGCTTCATCAGACTAATTTCCTACCTCCTAACACAGACTCCACAAGAATAATATTTTGGTGTAATATAATACATGATTTTAACTACACAGCCACTAAATATTTCTGACTTGGGTCAATCCTTCTGTCACTGTGGGGAAGTGTCTGATTTTTTTCTATTATGTTGCTTGCTTGCTTGCTTGCTCACTACTGCTGTGCCTATCTCTATTTTCAAATGTAAACTTGCTATGCCACTATCACGTGCCAGTGAAGAGATGTGGATGTTCTGTGTGACAGCGTGTATATAGTAGATGCATATTTGTCCTTAAGGCAAGATGCGATGTTTCATCCCGAGGGAAAGAAAAATGACCTTTAGTCTGTCTGGGTATTTTACAATGTGTCCTTCCTTTTCTGTTTCCTGTGAGGTTAAAGATCTGCTGGTGATGATTAAAAGTACTGCAGTTTCTTCTCTCTCTAAATAGTTTTTTTAGTTATTTCAGAAGCAAGAAAGAGGCTAGAAAGGTTTAGTTGCATCTTCCTTTTCCTGATGTCCACCAAAAATCAGATTCTGCCACATTTTACTTTCTAACAAAAGTAAAACTTGGTAACCTTTTCTTTCTGTTCATATGCAGCAGCTGAACATCCCCTACCCCCCCCAAATAGATTCCCAGAAGGATATTTTTTGCAGCCTTCATACCAAGCTAGCTTTCATGGTGCCAGCATGGGATCTCTAGACTGAAGCTTCTGGCACTTCTGGGTCCACATATATTAGCATTGTAGCTGTTAGGACCCAAGTGTAGAAATGTATTCCTAATTATAGCAGAAATGGTGGCCAGGGTTCATATCAGATCTTTTTCCTTGGGCTCTTTTTGTAGTCCAGAACTGCTATATGTCTTTCTGCAGAATGCTGGCAAAGGTATTGTCAAGAAAAAACAGGGTAGTGCCAGATGATCATCTGTGATTGCACAGATGGTCTGCATGTGCACCACAAGCCCACTGCTTTGGGAAACATTGAATTTACTCTGCCCTGGCTTCACAGCTGATTCCAGCTTGCACCACAAGCCCCTCTGACACTTCCAGGAAGTGTTGGACTCGCTTGCAGGGTCTCTGCAGCTGATCTGTACAGATGCTGTGGAAATGTCTGGGGTTTTTGGACACTGAGTAACCTGAGGTTGCTACCACATAGTAGTTACAGCTGGGCCATTGGACTTGCAGAAATCCCACATAAGTGTAAAGGTCCTCAGAGTCTCCCTTCCTTCCAGACAAACTCTGTGGGCAGAAGAGGGCATGTCCAATTAAACCCAAACATATTAGCCTTGCTCTAATCTGTTTGCTGGATGTCTGCAAGATGCAGAGAGATCAGGCAGAAGGTGAATGGTGTGGCAGTTTAAAACCACACTTTGCTGTGAGTAATGTTTGCATATTGATGCAGCCTTTCATTCTCAGTGTTTGTCAAAAGTAATTAGCGTAAAGATCTCCGCAGGATCAACATTTGAAATACTTTTTCCACTCCATTCTCTTTTTCCCCAGTTTATAATCTCCTCTTCAGTCACTGTGTTTGCTTAGTGGCAAATTTGTATGTAAAAGTTTCATTTATTAGCATTCATTCTGGCTTCACAATATCTGGGGCTCTGAATTCTCTTACTGAATATGATCAGTTCCACATAGCCGGGAGATTGGATCAGGCCAACACCCAGCATCCCAGCATTGAAACTTCCCTAAATGAGAAGGAGGTAAAAAAAATAAACCAAAAAACTGTCACCTTGTCAGATCCTTATCAAAGAGATGGGACCATCCACGGTTTTAATGATTTATTACTTGAAAAATTAAAAAGGCATCAGTCTCAGAGGCTGTGGATTTAGTAACAAGTTGCCATAACTGAAGATAGTCACGGGTTTTAGAGTTACATGGCAATTTATAACTTTCTGGTCCAATAAGTAATTAACACGTAGTTTTGTTTTGACTTTATAACCTATCACCTTTGGTATCTTTTACTGCATTGCATCTGTCTCTCAACCAATAAATTGTTAACTCACGTACACACATATACTTCTATTATAACATCTAAATCCTTAAACTATGAAATCACATTATTATACTTAACACCCTTCACCATAACACCCAATACATATTCTTACTTATAACTATAGAAACACAGGTTTATAATTCTGCTGCTTAAAGTCTGTATACCTTTATTATTACATCAACCCAAGCTCTTTCCAGGGCTGCAATTCAAACTCATTAGTGCCTGGGTAGTTTCTAATCCTCTGTTTCCCACATCACCTGTCCTGGGCTCCAGGGGAGGGCTTTGGGCTACTCAATCAGAAGGCACTGAGGGAATCTCACTGGGCTATGGAGTGGCTGCTGGAATTGCAAATCGAACAACAATAACAAAAAAATCAACATTTCCAGCCTGTTCTCATTCTGCAGTCAGCCTGCAGCCCCGCACAGCAACTTGGCTGCCTGGAGACAGGGCATTCCTACAGGCTCCCCAAGGTCCCAGCTTCTAACTAGGAGGGGTGAATATCTTCCCAGGGCTGGATGTCCTGCTCTTAGTTCATGTCCCCTCAGATAAGTGGTGACATACCACCCACCCAAATTAAAAAACCTGCCTGGAAATATGTCAAAGAAGAATTTCCTGGTTTCAATGCCTCTGGAAGTCGCTACTATTCTCAGTTTTTGTTTTGTTTTTTTTGTTGTTGTTGTTGTTTCTCAGTTTTTCCTCTCTGTAAGAAGGGCAGAGGTATCTGTGGGCAGGAAAAGATGGAGGAGCAAGCAGTTCACTGGAGATTGCCTTCCAACCAGAAAATCAAAGTGCTTAGCTAGAGCCCAGCCTCTTACAGAAGCAAGTGGAATTAGGACAAAGCAAAATCTGAATTCCTCTCTCATCTTTGTGTAAAATTGGTATTAAGAATTTACCTGCCTTAACTACGTTTTGTAGGGACAGCTGTGTAAAAGTTGCATTATGTCCTCCAGAGTACATTTTTCCATTTTTCCATTGCTGGTCACTGGCCAAGTCCATGACATGCAAAGCCCTTGTTGTGCTTGTTGAAATCAGCTGGGCATACAGCTCTTCTGCACCGAAGAGAGGGAGGCTCCTCAGTATCAAGACATACAGTCTCATGTAAATGAAGTAACTGTATGTAGCTTAATAGGATCATGTCCCTAGCTCCCTGGGACTGAAAAAAAAAAGGAGTATTAGTTTTTTACCCTTCATCATGTTTTTAACAGGTCTCTTAACTGCCTGCCATTCTATTGCCTTCTGTCACTGAAATAAGGCTGCTGAAATCTATGATATAAACCTGTACATACCTCTGCTATAGTATGCAATGTCCCAGCCTTCTCAGAGCAATGTACCAGGGAAGATACAGTATAATAATGCAGTAAATATAGGTCAGCTTCAGTAGATTGTAGCTTTTAGCAACTGGAACAATCCTATACGCAAAAAAGGAAAGAAAATTCCCAGTGTGGGCATCAGATCTGTTCACGTGACGTGAGCACACGTTTGAACTGTATAAACACACAAAATAGTGAGGCTATGATGAAGAGCTACATAATAGCTGAGGAAATATTTGCAGTATTTTGTATTAAATTGTATTGTGTATAAAACTGAAGCTAAATGAATTTTCCAGGATGTCTTAATTATCCCATTTATGTAATAATAGTGTGAAGAAAATTCTCTGCCTTCCAGAATAACTGTTCTGTCTCTGGTGCAGAGTGTTTTACTTTTCACATGTAAAGCCTGACATTGACAAGTGACTTTTTTCTAAGTTATGAGAGGGACGAAAATCAACCATTTTGTTTGAGTGTGGACTTGAATGAACTGATCAGCTGCCTGAATTACCTCAGATGCCACAGCACCAGAACCCATCAAAGACTTCTCCAAGCTGATTTTGAAATCAGCTTGTAAAAACACTTTGAATTTCACCTTTTCCTTCTTATTCTGTGGCAAAATGATAATGTTCGACTAGCAATCAAACAGAAAATACACAGCAAAGCTGTAATTTTAATAAATTTATTCAGGACTGGCTAAACATGAAAAGCCAATAAGAATGCATTAGCTGTTTTTATAATATGACCAGAACCTTTGGGGTTTGTTTAAGTGAAAACTTTCGTATCACATCAGTTCTTTGTTCAGTCTATAGTTTGGAAATTAATCTCTAATGAGTGTCTAATCTGCTGTACTTTTCCTTATGACTTCATATAAACACTGATTTATTTATTGTACTTTGGCTGTAATAATTTGCTGTGAGCTGGAATCACAGCTCTGGAATTATTCATTAGGGAACACTAAACACTTGATATCTTCTGAGTCAGCCAGGCTGTGTTTGATGTTATTTACTACAACATGGGTGGATCAATACACTGAAGCTACTTGGTGCCGAAACCCCTGCATCTGACCTGTTGGCAGTTCGGGAGCTCTTCTTTGGACCAGGAGGTCTGGTTGCTTAAACCAATGTTCCCACCAAGGATGTGTTTTGAAGCTCTCCAAAGAACCATGCACTGACTCAGAGTCCCAGGTCTCCATTATGGACTGGAGCTCATTAGGTTTTGCATCCAAACCATACTAACATAGACACTGGAATATAAATAAAATACAGAAAAAGATTTTTCCATCTTTCTGTTACCCAAAAGCTGGTTTGTATTGTTGGTTGGTTGATTGATTAGTGTTTTTTGACATACCATTGCAAGGGTTTTTTTTTTTTCTGAGAATAGTTCCTTAGTGGCAGTCAGTGTTGAAAATGAAAATTTCTACACTGGCCAGATTCACAAAAAAATCTTGAGGGCTAGTTTTTAAGGAGTCAACATCTCTAGCTAGATCCAGATACCCAGCCATTCGTATTTTACTTAGTGAAGCACCCAAGATAGCCCCTTTGGTCCCTTGCACTGAGCTCTTTCACCTCACTGCCCCTCACACTGTGTACTTGAGTATAACTTGATAAGGATCTTTTCTGGCCACAAATCCCATGTAAATATGTATTTTTTTGGTCTGTGTGTTTTTATATTGTTAGTTCAGTCTGCTTTGATGGTGGTCAGTAGGAGATTTTTCCACCACAATAGGATTTGAATCAGATCTCATGCCTTGGTTCATGTGCCTGCCTGATTTACCAGCTTGTTCAGGCCAGCCTTGTTTGGGTTAACCTAATCTCCCTCCCCTGGCTAGAGGCTGGAGCACCATCTGTCAGGATGGCTTCAGTATCCCGCTCAAGTTGGGCTGTCTATGATTACACAGAGAGTCCTAAACAATGGTCTATTATCTCTTTGTCTTGTCTTTTGAATTCCTGCAATTCTTTTTTGGTGGCAATTCTTGCAGAACACCACAGCTTTTTTCACCTGGAAGGAGACTTCCATGGCAGCACCTCTTTCCCAGGAAGACTTGGGTACTTGGAGGCAGCCTGAGCACGACAGACAACAGCATTCCTGGGAATTTGTTTCAAGTTTCCAAGGTTTCTGTTCTGATCAAGCACAAGAATTGAACGTTTCTCCTGAGACTTCTTTCATGCATGGTCACCAAAATCATCATCCTTTCCCATCAGAGGGAGTTTTCCTTTGTGCCCAAGAAGCATGTGGTGGGAAATAAAAGCTGCAGCGCTTGTTCACACAACTCTGGTAGAATTCACCCTCCCCAGCCCCGTGTCTCTCTCATTTTTAGCAGCATCAAATTCTTGCTTCTTCAAACTCAGCTCACATATTTGGTTTTACCAGATGTTCTCCAATTGTGTCATTTTCAGAAATATTGATACAAATTGAGATTTCTTCCTAGAATAATTTGTATTAGGCTGAAGTTTTCAGGGAAAGATCTTTACTTCTCCAGAAAAAGGGGGAAAATTTTGTTACTGATTTTGTTTAATAATTAGCCAGATACTTGATAAGCCTAAAAAAAGTTTGTGGCAGATACCAATACACAGACACTACTGAGCAGTTTCTTTCATTCATGCAAGCAGCTGGGTCAGTATTGCACCTGAAGAGGTAATTAGAAAGATAAGTTGGAATACTAATTTGCAACATTCAGGCCTTCCCTGGGAAGGTATTGCCATGAGAAAAGGAAATAAAGGAACTCACAGTCAAGAACAGGGGCACTATCCACCATTTTTCACTCTCACTGGCAGCTCTAGGTAACCTTTAACCTCTTCCCACCAGCCTCCTCAAAGAAGCTACACGATTCAGGAGAGTAAAGGAAAAGGGTCTGGTCTCCTCACACAAAATGCCCTGTGCATTTATACTTAGAACAAATGTCTTTTATTCTGATTTCCTTGTGCCCTGTTGCTCTCAGGTACTCCAACAGCCTAAAAGGAAAAGAAAAAAAGTAAAATTGCCACCTTGCCAAGAGTCGGTTGCTTTAGAAGGACATTAATGAACACATTTGAAATCAGTTTCATAGATTGCTAGTCAGAAGTATTTTGTTTGGTTAGTTTATTATAATGGATAGTACAGTGCTTGGCTCTGAATCATTTTGCACAGATTAATTAATTTAGTTTTGTGGTGCTGCACAGTGAACTTTGCAACTCTGCCTCTGAATGCAATCGGGGCGCGCAGGGAGAGCTACAGCTTAGTGACACCCGCACAGAAACAGCCATGACGAGTTGTGTGCTCGAATTCAGAGGCTGCTGTTGAGATCTCCTCCTGTTGGGAAGTGGGACTTTTCTGCCAATCATCTCATTTCAGTGATCAAAGCCAGCAGGGCTTGTGCACACTCCGAGACCCCGCACTGCTCGCACTGAGGCCAATCACTCCATCCAGAAGACAACTGGACCGCAGAAAAGGAAGCTCTATCAGTAACCTGGAATCAACCAGTATAAAATTTCTCCTTATCTGAAACTCTATTCTTGGGAGAAATATTATCACTAGCTGTGTGTTAATTGGCAGGAAATTGCTTGCCCTGGGCTGCTCTGACAGAGGCGTCCCCCTTCCCTCTCCTCTCCCTGAACTCCGCTCTCTCAAACTGCACCACACTCAACATTTGACGGCGCTGAAGGGAGAGATGAATTCCGTGAACAGTAAAAAAACAACTTTCCGCTCCATCGCAAGGAGCCAGATGACGGATACTATGTTCAAAGACTTCTTTGTCCATAAGATGGCGTTTGAATTAGGAACTTGTTTAGCCAGATTCTCTTGTTACAATTTACTGATTCATTGGGTGGAGAATGGGAGGGCAGGATGACAGAGCCAGACAGCTTCAATTAATGATCTTTTTAAAAGATCTCGTTCAAACACAAATGCATCTTAAAATATATCCAGAATTAGACAGCGGGAAGAATTATCATTTTTAACCTATTTGTGCCTTTAAATTATCTGCTGAAGGGAAATAAGATGTTTTAACATCACTACTTTTGAGAGAAGAGTAGTAACATTCTAACAGATTAAATCTGTGGTGTTTTTTTTAAAAAACAGAGGTGGTGTAGAAGGGTTTTTTTGAGGAGAAAGAAGTCTCCAAATCTCTCCCGGTCTCTCAGTGAGACCATAACAACAGTTAAGTCTCATTTGGGTTAGTAACATGGAAATTAGTTTCTGTTTCAGCACAGAAGCAAAGAGATGGATCAAATTCAGGTCTTCCACCTGTTCTGACAGATGTCATTCCTTTGACAGTTTTCTCTGGATCACATCAGAACGATAAATCTGAAATTAGATCCAATGAGATACTTAGGATACCTTTGTCCCACCTTCATTGGAGGAGAACCTGGGCTCTGACAACACCAGCACTGTGCCCCTTCTTCCTCCATGCTCCTTCAGCCAGACCTGAGCCATTCACACCCTGCCCCTGTGAAATCCTGGGCTCCTTCTCTCAGCTGCTGAGCACTGGCCATTTTCAGAGCTCCTACTTCAATTTGTAAAGTCTCTTGGAAATTTCCTGGGGCTCTAATCTTACTGTTGGGGGAAGGGGAAAGGTCTGGACGGGTCTTGCGTGACCTCAGCCATTTAATTTGTCTGTCATTACTTCACTGGTATAGGTTACCAAGAACGCAATTCTCAATTTTCTTGCAAAAACGGGGCAATGGTCTAAGCTTTCCTTTAGTTACTTGGCTGACAAAAAAGAAGAATTTCTTACTGTGGTAGAATCATTCTTATTCTCTTCAGGAGTCTCTCCCTCTGAACACAGACACACACATTTGTGTGCATGTGTCATTAGAAATATCATGCACACACCAACTCAACTTTTTGCAGAATTTAAGTAGCTAGAGGTATTGAACCCAGAAGACTATGCTAGTGATATAAATAATATATACTTTCTATGAAGTCCATTTTCACATCACAGATTTCTTTAGGTAATTTTTTCAAATTTCAAGTTCCCTTCTTTTTTTTTCCCCCATTTACTCCTCTCAAGGCAGCATTCAGAATAGGTATTTGTGTGTGGGGAATGGAGACTTCTGAATGAACTTTAGCCAATTTAATAAAACTAGAACAAATCAATAAGCCACCCAGACATCTAATGCTGTCAGTATTCCCACTGACTGTTCCACAACATCAAACAGTATGGAAAACATTTTCAAGGTAAGTCCTCTGTATTCTGAAACAGGTCCCTAAAGGCAGAGAGATGGAGGTTTTCTTGGCCTACCTGTTTAAAATGGGTCATGCTCTGCATTCACAATCACCTTGAAGTCAGGTGCAGTTCTTCAAAGCGAGAGCTGCAGCAAGGCGTGCACTGCTTGGTCTGCGAGTACGCCGCAGCCAAGGTCAGGGAGAGCCTCCTTTCCCCAGCCGTCTTCAGAAAGCTCCTTTCTTCTTAGCCTTGGCTGGCATGATGATAATAGCTCCTCTGTTAGCAAATTCCCATCTCCATGCAATGTCTCCTCAAGCGTCATGCTATCCTTAAACCAAATCCTAACCTCACTTCTCTAGCTTCAGCGAGAAACTCTGGGCCTCATTATCTGCTTTATCTGCATTACGAAAGTTTTGCTACCCAAGCAGTGGAAAGGAAGCTTCTCTTGACATTAGATGTCCTTTGCCAATATGAAATGTTTTAGTTCCCAGGGAACAGATGCTATGCAAGCAAACCTGCTTCTGCTGGTACATCTATCTCATGGTTTTACCTTCATAAAAGTGCAAAGCCAACATGTTTCCACTGGCAAAAGTTTCTAGCTGGGTGCTGCAGAAATAGAGGTATATTGCACTGGGACAGGACCTTTGGGACAAGGACAGCTGTTGTGGTGAAACTGGTCATTTCTCTCTTCTCTTCATTACCCCATCCCTCCCCCAGGTGAAATTGGCTGTACTGATCCATTTAACTGCACTTAGTCTACGGACATCTGTCAAAACAGTGAGGTTGATCTGGGATCACAGTTCATCCAACCTCAGCCTGACCCCAGGCCCTGCCAGCAGCTGGTGGCAGAGCTAACCTGGCTCTCAGAGCGTGGCCCTTGCTGCCCTCTATGAGAGGTGGGCCCCCACACAGGCCACGTGCATTGCCATTTTGATTCACTAATGCTCTTTTGTTCTGTGGAGGTAAGAAGAGAAGGTTGCAGTCAGGGTGAAGATGCTGTCTTGTTATCCAGACGTGGTTTTAGTTGTGCACTGCTGTAGTCTGTTGATGATCAGCTCGGTATCAACATTTTCAAGTGTATGAGCTCACAGGGTTCATTCTCGTCTGCGAGATCCTGGCGGTTCCCATGTGCGCTGCTCTGCTGCTCAGGCTGGTGCTGGTTGCATCAGCTGACGTGTGGCTGTGCCAGGACAGTTTGTTTCACTCAGTGTGAGAGAAAATGTCAAATGGTAATGATAAGCTACTTTGCTACTACCTTGCTGTTACAGCGTCATGAGCACAGATACTAATTTGTTGTCAAAGAGGTCTGTCAGCTCCTGCGCAAATCCACTTTTGATATTAGCACTGGAGGTGTACCACTATCTCCTGTCTCTAAGGAGTTATTAAATAATAGCTGACTTTGCCAAATGAGCTGATATATTTTCCCCATGATTGCACAGAAATTAAGAAGGCCTTGCTTATCCTCACAGAAGAGGCTGTGAACCCTTCACTGTACTTTTCAGAAATCATTCTTGGTTCTGAGATCCCTGAACCCGGGTGCTGATGGGGTTGACAGCAGAAGAACTGAGGAAGTCAAGGTGAGGACCTTGCTCTATGCTTTGGCACATGAAAGGCAGTGTTTTGAGCTGAATGCCCACAACTCAGAGGCACCACAAATCAGCGCCTGCATTTGAAAAACTTTGCTTCATTTGTGCTTTTTTCATATGCCAGTTTTAGATGGGTGTGAGAATCATGGATTACAGTGGGGTTATCCCAGGAATTTTATGGTATAAGTGCAAGGGAGCTCTTCCTTGTGCCTCAGTGAATAGAATAAACATCTCCCACTGGATGAGGACTAGCAATGACTTTAGAAAACAACCAAACAGGGAAATATATTCAGTTAGGTTACTGGTGGAGGGGATTTATAGCATGTTGTGAACTGTCCACTTAGTCCCAGAATTTAAGCGAGGGGCAGGGGTGGGGGTTGAGAGAGCAGGAAAACACAGTTCCCTTGTTAAAAAGAAAGAATGAGTTTAATATATACAGGCAGAAAGAGGAGGCCAGTCCTTTCCCTGTTAAATATTTACCATCTGAGCTCTGCTCAGACTCCTGATTTTCTGTATCTCTAAAGGTGGTGGTACTTGTGACAGTAGGATATGTTCCTTAATGTATTCCTCCCTCTCAACCCACCTTGCATGGGAAACGACTTCGGTAACAAAAAGCAGACTGTTCCCTTCTCATGAATATTAATCAGTAAACTCCCCCTGCTATTTTAAATCGAAGGCTGGTGCTAAAACCCTTTTTTCCCCCACTGAAGCATCCCCCAAGGAAAGCCCTGAAAGTCCTGGGAAAGCCATGCACAGAGGCTGCCGTGACTAGAGGCCTTCTAGGCAGTGACATATAAAGCTCTGAGGTCAGGGGGCACAGCAAGAGGAGGAATGAGCTTTGTTTCCGCTATGTGTTGCTGAAAGCTAAACCTTTATGGAACTTTTCTAGCTGCATTTTTGGCTATTTAGCTTTGAAAACAAAAGATTTATTTATTTTTTCCTATTCATCGCAGTTTTTGTCCTAAGTTGACAGCAGTGACATAAGAAGGACCCTCCCTGTTCTGAGTTGGAGCTGTGTGTGCTCCTTTGGTCATTGCTGCTTTGTACAAATATTATATGACCTTTAAGCAAAGGGAAGAAAACAAACAAACAAAAAGATTGCACCGAGCCAATGTAGACACCAATTACCACAATTCATTCTTCTAAATAAGAATATTAAAACTCTCTTGGCAAGTAAAATACATTGACTAGAGCATGTATACTACTAGAGGATGCCCAGAAACCCAGCTGTGTGTCTTCACAATCCACTCAGCTTCAGATCAAACCAGAGGAATATTCCCAAGGACACCGGGTGATAGGGCCGGAGGTTGACTTGCCTCCTAGATAACCCTGAGCAGCGCTGAACCATTCTGTGAACTCAAAGCAATTTGCGATTGTGTTCAGAAATAACACGTAGACTTGCCAAAATCCAAGAGTCTATCAGCAAGCAATGTGTATTTTTCCAATGCCTGTAGTGATAAGCCAGTGCAGAGTTTGTTGTTTTCTCTTTGGGGCAGTGTTAGCACTTGTGGTGTGTTAGAGGATTTCCCATGCCAAGGATGCAATTCATGTCCTGAAGAGTGCGCAGTCAAGAATAATGTTTTAAAGTCTTTGTCCTTTATCAAAGGAATTGGCCAGACTTCAAAGAACATTATTATCCATATCTAACAGCTGGGAAAACTCAGGCAAGGAGGGGTGACATGGCTTTCCCAAGGTGATCTTATGAACTGGTGTCAGACCAGGAGTAAAGTACTGTAGTTCCTGCCTGCTGTGGATGCCACAGCTCATCACGCTGTGAAGGTCAGTGCTGGGTGCTGTACACTTCAGATCTGATGTACTGGTTGAGGACTTTGAGTGAGAGATGCTGCATACCATTTATGAATGGAGAATTAAGGCAGGGGATGGGTCACATTCAAGCTGATCAGCCCAAACAGACCTGTGTTTGATGGCTGCTGGTGGCAATACCTAATGGCACAAATCCCATGGTGGAATGGCAGTAAAGCTCACAGGACAGGCTCTGGGTGAGCATGGAAAATAAATGTCTCAGTCTTCAGAAACAATATCTTAGGACATTGCTAGGGCAGAGGGTGGGAGTATGATGGGTTTTGCCACTGGTGGTTTGGTCACTTCATAGGTTAAAGTACACATTTGATCCCAATAAGCCATCCCACCCAACTGAACTGGTGATGTACTTTTCCCTGATTTATTCTGGAGATATGATGTCTTATTCTTGTGAAGGCAGAGTGGCATGAAGCAAAAGTACCTGTCCCAGCATAAAGTTTGCTCACGCAAAGATAAATCTCCACAAGTCTTTGAACAATTTAGGCTTGAAGAGTAAATTCATGTTAGATCAGCATCTTAAGTTAGGTGGCTGCAGTGGTTTTGGTCCAGAGCCCTAAAACCATATGTACTTCCATATTCTGGGAATAATTCTGAGATAGGTAAGCGACTGTGTTCAGAGGAAGAGATTTTCAGGCAGGACTCAAACTTGGTAGTTGCAAGTTCTGGGTGGAGTGAATGGTTGATGTTAGTACACAGGGATGTGTATTTGCTGCAGCAAGGTCCCAGCCAAAACTCCTGGTAAATAGCAGGCAGTTTAAGAGTGTTTATCAAGCTGCAGTTCTCCTGCTCAGGACTGCTCCAAGGTGATGGCAGCAGTACAGTTCTTCCAGGACATGAGAATGAGAAGCAGCTGTAGCTAGTAGCTGCAGGTATAAACATGTATCACTAATTAGAGGTAGTTAATGATTTCCTAGCTCCATTAAGTGCTTGAAACTGATATTTACTCTTTGTTTTCACCCTTCTTTGGAGAAGCAGAGCTACATCTGGCTAATCCAGTTGGTGGTGAACAAGATGGCAGTAGTGTCAGTTTTCATGGAGTGCCATAGATGTGTGGAGTGTGAGAATGCAGGTATTTGCTAAAAATCAGGTTGTTTATTTCAGTAGAAGCATTTGGCTATCAATGTTTTGAAGATTGCTGCATGATGGCAAAAAAACCCACAAACCAAACAATCAATAAAGAAATCAGAATTACAAGTTTGAAAAAATTTATTCTGTGTATTTGAAAAGAATGCCCCAACTGTCTGTTCAGGCAACAACCTTCACAACATTGTTTTACAGAGATATAAATTCAAGCAATTAAACGTTATATGGGAGATCCAAGTGCAAACTGAGAAATGGACTTGACCCTGGCAGAAGTTGTGAGAGATCAGAAGCACATCTCAAGAACTGGTTATTTCATTTCAGCTGAACACTTCTCAGGAATCCTTCTACCTTCAGGCCGAGAGGCCCTTTTTTTTTCTACTAAGAGATGCAGACAGTCACCACTATATTCACCTATGGTATACTGAGATTAATGGGGAATTTCCAACAGGCAGGTATGGCACCCTGGAGAACATGCAAAGTTGGCTCTTGATCTCAAATTTTCAGTTTTCCTGTTACCTGGCCCAGCTGAGCCAGCTGTGCTTGTGCTGAAACCCTCAGCCTCTCTGTCCTTCAAAAGAGGACAGGAGAGACGAGACATCAGCAGTCAATACTGAAGATGCAATGCTCTTTTCCCTGTCATCATTCAAGTGTGACTGTAGATTCTAGAGCCAAGGTTGGCCATGTTTTGGAGAGGACTGACTCTGGACTACTGGACCCAGAGGCTGTACTAGCACTTGAACTCCTTGAGCAGTTCCCAGCAGTGCATATAGGAATCCTTATTTCTACTTTTCCTTTGTTAGTCTCCCCATCTGCCCTGTGGGCTTCTGCACTTCAGGAACTTAACAGAGGACACTTCTTTCTCTGTGGCATTCTCTCTATACTTATCCAGGGCTTTGAATACCTCCCAGTTAGTGATTTCTGGCAGAACAATGTACACCATTTATAGTACTGACTACAGCCAGCTTGCCTTTCAGTTTCCTGTTTGACCTTTTAAACTTCGTTATTTCACAAATATCCAGACCTGAAATTTTACACACTTAAGGCACCTAAAAGCACATTCTCCAATGGTAAAGCTGTCTAAACAAACTAGCCAAACCTTGAAAGGATATAATTTCCCTTGAAAGTACATCCTCACAGATAATTGATAGCATAGCCATCTTTCAGACCAGATGGTTTCCTTTTGGATGCTAACACAGAACAAACTATGAGGAGCAAACTAGCCTTATACCCTCAGAACAGATCCTGCCATCATTTCTTAGACTAAAATCCACATTCCAGAAGGGTATAAGCTAGTAAAAAGACCCCTTTGCATTTCACCTGATAATAATTAGCTTCATTGCAAGAGAAAAGTAATTTCCATACGTTAGTTGGCTCTATCTCTAATATTTATGACTGTATGATATCAAATATGTATTATGCATACATACCGATTAGGCAATTAATATAGTGCTGCATAAGACATAAATATAAAGCTATATTTCAATTTATACTTAAATTAATCCCATGCTTTTCTTCACAGAGATTTTCAAAGGTAAAATCTATAACGTCTTCCAGGAAACAAAGCCACTTCTGGAGTTTATGATGGTGTCATAATCATGTCTAATAGCTGAGGCCAGGCTAGTCCAGCCTTCCCTTTTGGGACCAAAATTGTAATAGTAAAGGAGCATTTGCTTTCTGTATTGAGCATAGGAAGAAACATGGCCCCAGCCACCTCCTCCTCCCTTGCGACAGAGCCGTAAGCACTGAGCTGTTCTCAGGCACAGGGAAGACTTGTCCTTTACTCCTGTGGTGCTTCTCTGCTCTGCCCAGAGCAGGTCCTCCCTCCTCCTCTGGAAAGGTAGTAGAACAGATGGAACTACCTCGGGGACAGCTGATCTACGGGGTGGATTGGGCAGGTTAGAGAAGGGGGAGAAAGAAAGCATCAGGTTAAGAGACATGGGCACTTTCAGGGAGGCAGAGAGGAATCTCACACACTGGCAAGAGGATTTTAACAGGGCATTTTTAGTTCTTAAATAAAACCCCAAACAAACAAAAAAACCCCACTTCCTGAGGTTACCTGTGTGTTGGGGAGGGAAAACACCACAAAGTGAATCAGTAGCAGCCCAGCTGGGAGATATCTTAGAAACTGCTTGTTTCTGCTTTTGGTGTGTTCAACCACAGGACTGTTCTCTTCTGAACTGCTGAGAATAGGGGATCATGAGAGAAAGGAGAGGATACTTGGCAGATTAGGAAGGAAAACATGCCTTCTAAGGAAAAAACACTTGGGCAGCCATCACTGGGAATCATGATGGTTGCAAAATTCTCCTACTTTTTGTCTCCCTTTCATGTGAGCATATGTCAAAAGAGATGGCAAGACAGCAGGGAGAGTTCTGTGGAGATGATGTGAATGATGAAGTTTGTGAAAGCAAAGCAAAGCAAAGGGATTGGTCTACTGTTCTAGCAAGATTGGCATTAATACTAAATTCAGGGAGTTGTATACCTAAGGATCGTACTAGATTCCCCTAATTTTTCATGATGGTTCTGTATTTTTAATTATTTAAAAATTTTTATTACTCTCAATGCTTCTAAGAAATTGCCTCATCAGAACTAAAAAGTTGGACAAGTGATTCATGTAACGCTCATGAGTATGGGCAGCCTGAGTTATGTGTTTCCTGGAACAATTATCCTTCCCATTTCCACTTTTTGTTCTATGCTTGTCTAATGTTTTGTCCAGCCTGGAAGCAGGGAAGGGTAGGGACCTTGCCAGGTCATGTGTTTGCAGTGTTTTTGTAAGATCCTAAATTTTTAGCCTTTGGGAACAGCATCGGTTGAAGTGGTTGTAACCCAGACCTTCTCGTGGAGCATGAGAAGAGTTTGTGCTTTGATGGGGAGTGCTGTGAACAGGATGGCTCTTGCATGGCATTGTATTTGTGGAGGGGGTGGGTTCTCAGGAAGCCTGGGTACGCTGGTGATTCCCAGCCATATGCTTCCCCCAAGTATCAACTGCACAGGCAGAGCTCGGGCTGGGAGAGCACAGGATGTACTTTTGGAAAGCTTCAGTTGCCCCTTCCTGTGCCCTTTTGGGCCTCGGGCTAGCCAGGCTTCAGGAAGGGCAGAGAGGAGAATGTCAGAAGATGAAAGGGTCTTTAGAGTAAAACCCTTTGCTGAGATGCAAGGCAGAATGACTTTGTCACTCAATTACTCTGGGCTTTCAAAGCACAGAATGAAGTGTTGGATGTGGCAATGCAGCCCTTGTCAGCACAGTGTGTGGGAGGCAGCCCGGCAAAGGGAAGTGAAGAGGGTTTGTTCAGCAGCTGGCACAGCAGCTGGGCCCTGCCAGCTCACATCTGACTTGCTTCGTGCCTATCAGTGACCAGCTTCTTCTCTGGCTGTGACACTTGGCACTCTGCTAAGTCTGCTCTTCTTAGTTCTCCTTCCCTGGCACGACGTTCAGCAGCAGACACACACCCTGTGGAAGCAAAGAGCCCAGGACCAGCACAAAGCTTTTTAGGCAAAGGATTGTAAGGCCTGCTTATGTTAAAAGATTAAGAAACAAGAGTTAGTGGCACCTAAACTAGGAGTAGTAGTGGTAAAATTGCACTGAAAAGCAAACTGGCTTTAAATTATATTATTAAATCCCTGTTGACTACCCTGACCTTATTGAATGCCTTGGCTTGGAGGCTGATCTATTTCATGCACCCTTCTGCCTGAATCAGTGGGTGGTGTTGGTTGAACAACCATTTTGACCTGTGAGACTCAGAGCCTTCTGAGAGGAAATAGCTCCTTCATGAAATTCAAAGGCCTGTTTACCTGTTCAGAATGGATGTAAATAGGTGTGAGGGTCTTCTTCAGGGGCCTTTCTAACCGAGACTGCCCAGTCCTCCTGGCTAGAACATCAAATATCATTTATATCTGTAACTAAGTTGTCTGTATAATTTGTGCTTTTCAGTGCTGTATGAACTGCACTGGTGGTCGAGATTTTCCAAAGTCATAGGAATTATGGCATCTTTAATAGAGCAGGTGCCTAAATCCCTGAGTCTTTGTGAAAAGGCAGTCACAAAAGTTGTTATGAGAATCATAGGGATAATGCCCCAGGGAAGGACCTCAACATTGTCCTAACTGGAAACAGAGATTTCACAGGTAGGGCTTCTTTTTGTAGCATTTTGCTAAATCCTGCTGTCATTTAACAGTCTCAGGATGACTCTATAAACCACTCCTTATCACAGCCAGGTCCAAAAACCTGTTCTGCAAAGTCCAGAGTGGTTAGATTTTACAGAGGTCATTCAGGTGATTTCTTCTACCACAGGTATCCTTTCTCCTCAGCCCCACAGCATCTCTTGCCAGTGTCAAACACTGTATTAGAGCCACTGCTGCTGTGCACCATCTTAAAGATTCCTCCATCAGGAGTGGAGATTTGGCTACATTTCCAACTCTGTGCGCCACAAGGGAACTGGAGTATGGCTGAGCATCTGTTCCTGTGCTTCTGCAGTTCAAGCAAAAAATGTTGCTTTTACCTCTCTGTATCCTGGTTGATTTGGTGCACCCATACTGTTCTGCTCCAGCCTCTCAGCCCCAAAAATCTCATTGCATACACACCAGTTTGAACCCAGATTCTGCTACCAGGCGTGTCTCTTGGCAGGGAAACTTAGCAGAGTGTAGGGCTTGGAAGCTCTGCACCATCCAGGCAGCCTGCCTTACTTAGCAAGAACCAGGACTGCTCCATGACATGTAACAAAGACAGGATAGCCTGAGTGTCCCAGAAAGGATGCTTAAAACCAGCCGGTTTTGTTTGGTTACTTTGCTGATACCACCCCTCTCATCTTCAATACTACTGATGCTACTGTAAGTGCTGTAGTGTGACAGAGGGAATTGCACCCACTGTATCTTCTTGAAAGCTGAGCACCAGGTAAGCTGCTGGAAACCCTAAGTCTCACCAACTCACTTGTGAGTAATCAGAGTGGAAAGCAAGGTTTTCCTGTTTCATCTCTTGTTAGTTTTTCCTACAGAGCAGTTACCATCAGGACACTGCTCTCAGCCCAACATCCATCAGAAAATGAGAACCTGTGTTGTTAGAAGGGAAAAAGAGCATCAGCTGCTTTCAGGAAGGGAGAACTGGTGCCAATTTATGGTTTGCTTTCAAAGGGCCTGACAAGCATCTTATTGAAACTGATGGAACAGCTGGCATTGATTATATTGAGTTCAGCTCCAACATGAAACTCCGAGAGCATTTTGCAGCATCTAATGATGGCTTCCTACATAACTACCTTGGAAACCCGATCTGCTTTCCTTCCAGCCTCCTTCCAGTCCAGGTTGGCTTGTGTCTCTTTGTTCACTAAAGCCCTTGTTGGCTAAATTTTTTGGGACAAACATGTAACTGGTGCTTAAATCCCCAGACAAAAGAAAGCACAGATGCCTTTTCTGCTTTGAAATACCCAAGGTCTTTCTCTGCATAGCAAAAATCCATGTCCTGAATGGACTCAAGGGGGGCAGAAAGGGACTTGCTGCCTGTGAGGCTTGGTTAATATGCCTCTGAGTGGCTGGCTTTGTGCCTTCTCTTTAGCTCCTTGTGAATGAGAATAGCCTGCTGGCAGGTAGCCTAAGGGCTAGCTATGGCTAGTTGTGAAAGGGTGAGCTGGGCCACAGGAGCAGGAATGAAAGTAGGGACTAGCAGATGAGAAGAGAGGGAAAACCATCCTAACTGATGAGCACTTTACTGCTGGGACTACCTCTTGTAGCCCTCTCTTTTGCTGTCTGCAGCAGACCTCTACAGCACCCACCATCCATCTAATTGATTCTTACCTTCTTGAAAGTTGCTGAGAGGTAAGTTTGGGAGCCAGCCTTGCCTTACTGATTATTTTCTCAGCTCCCTCAGCACCCCAGGGCTGGGGCACAGGTACTGTATCTGAAGGCAAAGGGTTTAAGATGCCATGTGACAGTGGCATTGGCAGGACACTGCATGTTGCTGATGTATTTTTCTGGTTTGCAAAGTTCTCACTTGCTTCATTTGCATGACATACACTGTAGGAAGACTTTCCTGCTCTTTCTGTCCAGCTGTTTGCTGCTAGACTTGGGGTTCTCAGGTACTACACATTTTAGGAGCTGAAATTTGTTGCAATGTTAAAAGGCAAATGTTATAAATCACATATAGTGCCCTCAAAGTATGCATGCTCTACTTCAGCACAGCAAGCCTATTTCCAACTTCTGGAATTTTCTTCGTAAGTGTGGTCACAACTGCTAATTTTTTAAAATTTCTTTGCATATTTTTAGTGTGAAGGAAGTCTATGGACTTACAGACACTCAGACTGGTCTGTAAACTAGCTACTCATTTTTTCCAGGTGGCTTCTAAACCCGTATTCTCACTCTGAAGCCATTAAGCATGTGGAGTATGTTCAGCAGCTGACAAATGTACTGAGATTTGGAAATAATAAGGGTAGAAGAAATCATCCACCAAAATGCTGTAGCTCATGTCAAAACAACATGTTAAAACACCCAGTGGTCATTCAGTGTTAAGTAAGAAACCTATCGTGGGTTCAGGCTGATTTAAATAAAAGAAAAAAAATAAAAGCCAGAAAAAGAAAAGATCACTTACTGAAAAGAAGAAAACCAGAGGAAATAGGAGCTAGATAGCATCCAGCACCCCATGTGCACTGTGAGGGGAAACAAAATGAGCAGTGCCTGTGTTGAGCTGCCAGAACCAGGGGCAGAGGGAAGCAGTGGGCTAAGCCTCTTGGTGGTGTTGATTTATCTGATTCAAGGAAAATCAGTGCAGCCCTTGTAGCATGTGTGGGAGCTGCCGAGGTAGTACATTTGCCTCAGCAAAATCAAAGCAGGCTTGGTCCCTTGGTGGCTCACAGGAGGCTGCTTCTCCTCTGCTTGGGGCACAGAGCACTGCAAAAGGTTTCTATGGCAGGGACTCAGTGCTCCTCTTCCAGCTCCCATGTCTGTAGGAAAAGGGATGTGTGGAGAGGTTAGGAAAGAGTCACTGGAAAGCCTTTGGTCCTTCTTGTCTGTTTCTGTCATGCTTTTTAGACTGAGGCAAGGTCCCAGGCATTTAATTTACAAGAAGTACTTCAGGGAGAGTTTTCTGTGCTAATTGCCATGCTGTTTACTGCCAGAGAGATGCAGGGTTTATTACTTCATGCACTTTAAAACTGGCAGAAGGTGACAGGGTTTATGATTTAATCTCTAGCAAGTGTCTCTTTCTTTGGGGGTAGGTGAAATGTTACTATCATCTATTCAAAGGTGGAGTGACAGTTTTTTACTAGAACCCAACTAACTGCATCTTAGAAAAATGCTGATACAATCACACACAAGAACTGGATGAGATGAGACACTTTTCTGCCCATTTCTGTGACACACAGTGGAAGCTGCTGATATTTGATGAGCAGTAACAAGATGCCCTACTGTGACACCCCATCAATGCCAATTTTTTATGCCAAGTCTGCTGAGCCACCAACATGCTGAAGAGGCAGAGTCATGCTTAGCACAATAAGATCCAGAGACTTGAATATGTTGCAATGTTAACTCCTGATATTGTTGTTGCTGATGAGAATTTATCTACAGTTTCAGAGAGGCAGAAAAACTCACTCCTAAAAAGAGAAGTGCTAGTGAGCAGTTGTTTCTGCACGAGCTGATCCCATCAGTCTCCACGTGCCCCTGGTGTGCAGGACTAGGATGCTAGGTTAGCCTTGCCTCAGTGTTGCAAGTTACACTCAAATCTCATTTATCCTCAGCAGCTCTATTGATAACTGCTTCGGGAGAGTGCTTTCAAAGAATTACTACCTTAATTCCCGGTTTGCCTTGCCTCCCTCTGCCTCTCTCTCCTGTGTGCTCTGAAAGCCTCCCTGTTCTCTCGGCTCCTCCAGCCTCGCCTGGTCACTGTGCTGTCCCTGCACCCCAGCAGCTCTCCTGACCCTGGAGGGTCAGTTCTGCACTCAGGGGCTTTATTGTGGCACAGCTTCTGTACTTGGGCACTTCTTGCTTCCTGCACAGGTTATTTGTGCCTACGCAGGGTCACAGCAAAAGGACTGCAGATGTCTGCAGGTGGTTCACAAGAGTATGAAGTATTTCTGCTGTTGGATGGGAACTCATTACAAGGCTCCTAATGGTTTTCCATTTGGTAATTTAAGAGCTCGGGTTTCTTGCACTGAAAAGCCCCTCTGGCATTTGTGAGGAGGTGAACCTAATGGTTCCAAGCTAAAGCCAGGTTACTGAACCCTCAGTTGAGTGTATTCTTCAGAGAAGACAATCAGAAATTTTTCCAAGTGGGAGCAGCTTTCCTGACTACACTTAAAGTATTTGTATAGGTCTGCAGCAAAATTAGAAAGGTGTACTCGGGGATGAGAGCAGCACATGCCCTGATGCCTGTGACACCTCTCTGTCTTTATGGCAGCATATCATCCTCATTGTCTGCATCACACACCTGCTAGAAAGGGCTCACCTGCCCTTCCTGGCTCCACACACAGATGTTTGTATCCTGGTGTCAACCTGGCGTGTCTTTGGGTTGCTCTGGAGTAAAATGGGTTGACATCTGCTTCAGAACTTCTTGCTGAGGTGTTTAGCACTTTGTGCACTGTTTTCCCATCTCTCTCCATTTCCCTCCGTATCAGCGTTACTCGTCCCCTTCCACTTCCTTGGATTAGTGTTCCATATGCTCTCTTGCTTCACAAGAAAAGGCTCAGTATAGTCTCCATGCATTCCCCTCCCAGTGCTCTGTCTTTGGGCAGTAGAGACTGACCGACTGAGTTGAAGCTGGCGAGCCAGAAAGCCGAGTGGCAGGGCCCTGTTGTCCCTGTAATGGTTACAAAAACATCTGTACAGCTCTGTATTCCTCCGGCAGATCAGGGGCCCTTCACTGCTTGCCTCAGGAGAACAAATTGGCAAATACCTGAGCTGGAAAAGGACTGCCTCTGCGAAAAGGCTGGTTACGCTGTTAGAGGAGAGGGAAATTCAGAGTCATTAAGTAGGAAAGGATCGACTCATCACATGCCCTAGACTTTTTAAGCAAACACAGCAGGGAAATAGAGTAACTGTGGCTTCCCTTCCCCCACACAAATAACTGGAGTCCTTATTTCAGCAAGTGCCACACAGCACACAGCTACGCAACTCATTTTCATTTTACAGGGCTCCTTGGCTTTTACTGTGACAAAATTCAGTGCCTGTAAAACCCTTGAATTTTTATTATCACTTTCAGAAAACAGCATTCCTCTTTATTTTCCTGTCAGTGGCCTCAGACATTTCTGCTAAAGAGCTGTATTTCCTAGGACATTTAGGATTTAAGGGATGGTCAAAACAGATTGCCCACTCTGTACAGTCCATTAACTTTAACAGTGCAGATACAATGAATACATTTTACTATATTTTTTGTGTTCTGAACTCTGTTAGGCAAAGAGAACTTGTTCTAATGCTGTTCTGCATGCTTCTAGAAACCAGCCTAGTCCTCAACAGACTCTCTTCCCTCAGGCTTTCTCAAGGGGAAGTGGAGCCCTCTTTCTCTGCTTGTGTTTGGTTCACATCTGACCAACAGTTCTCTGTCCTTCAGCTTCAGCTCTGATGTGGCTTCACCTTTCCCTAAACTGCAGGAGACCTAGTTTTAGTGTCTATATAGAGCCACCTCCCTCCCTATTCATACTCTGGTGAATTGGGTTTTATTTAGCACATCTCAAATCCATGCTCTTCCTCACGTGTGGTCTGCAACAGTTTAGGGAAGAGCAGCTCTGTCTGTCCATGCAGCCCATGGCTCCCTTCTGAAGTGCCCTGGAGGGGGAAACTGGCCCTGGCCATGGCACAGGGGCTGCTAGTGGAACGTCCATCTGTGTGAGACCACACTTGATTATAGGAACACCTGGTACAAAATTTCAGGGCACCTACCTGGTACTGGAGTCAGACAAGTCATTCTCTGGTTTTAAGTTTGTACAATGACAACCATCACCACTGGGGTCCCAAGGATTGCATTTTTTATATCATTTTAAGGGAATACTGTCCAGTTTGTAGCAGGTTTGGGTGGAACCAGATGTTGGAGTCAGCCCCTGAGAATCTAGCTCTGGAGCCCTTACCCAAAGAAGGCTCTCATTGACTGTGTAGATGGCATTTTCTGATAGCCTACATGTCCCTCCTACTCTCTAGACATAATAACAGTTTCAAATAAATCTGTGGAATTTTTTATAGTTTGGTACTGTGGCAAGCTAAGGGAAACCGTATTATCCCAAAGGAGAAAGACACTTTCATCTTCTAGTACACACTTCATTGTGAAAAAATAACTCAAGGGGATAAAAAAAGGTTATTTTTTGCCTAGATCATTCTGTGCTCGATTTGCATCATGGCCTATGAACTATTTTATTCTGTCACAACTGTGGAGGCAGGGAGCTGCAACATAGCCTGGGAAGAAACAGCAAGAGGTAGAGGACCAGGAACATCTTAATCCACCTAATTTGCAAGCCAGTATATCACATGGATTAAGAACTTAAATTCTCTATTTTGATGACCTCTTCGCATGTTTCTGATCACTCTGTGTGACAGCAGAAAGAAACAGAAAATGGTTTTATGTGCTTTTAGACAAGAAGGAGTTGCAGAGGGCATTACTGAAATGTAGATTTCAATCATCAGTTCCCAGGAACATGAAGATTATTAGCTTTGGGGATTTCACCATAATGTCACTGCAGAACATTTATTCTGTTGAAAACCAGAAATACATGCAGATGAAGAAAACACAGGTCTTGCCCTCAGGAGCAATCAGTGAGCTAAAGTCAAGCTAGCCAGGTACGGGACAAAAGTGCTACTCTAACAGAAGTGTTGACAACTGGCCTTGCTTTAACTTTAAAAAAGGGGATCATTTTCTGTGACAGGTAGTTAAAAAGTTAAAAACCTCAATGAAACCCAAAGAGCTGAGGGTCATTTTGCATGCTGTTGTCTGCTTAAGTGGATCAGTCTGCTTAACTGGCTCTTGCTTCTGCCAGGCATTTTAGAGTAAAAGTCTCTGGAAGCTGAAGAGCAAAGACCATATATACACACATCTATATATACAAGGGAGCAGAGAAGCCCATAGCAAAGAAATAAGGCTTTTACCCCAGCAGACCTTACTGCACTATGGTGTGAGACACAGGAGCCCACAGAGAAGCTGCCCAGCATCAGCCCTGACAGTGCTATTGCTTTCCACAGCAAGGGTCCCCCACCTCAGGCACAGTCCCTGGCTCTCCCTCCACGTGGCAGATTCAGTGCAAGGAGAGGGTGGCTGTGGTGAAGTGTCTGTGCATTAGGGTGGATGTCATTTTGCTTTTTCTCCTCTGAAATAAAATTCACACTATTAACTGCAGTATGAACAGTCTTCCCAGCATCAGAAACATCTACCTGCTTTTTCTCCCCTCTCTCTCTCCCCTATCTCCCCTATTCACTATTTTCCTTTCAGAGTCTGTATGCCCTGTTAACAAAGAAATAAAAATTCATCACCACAGCTGTCTCACTGCTGTTCTGCTGCTCCATGCTTAATATTCAGGCTGGAAAGCTGGTGATCTTAACTTAGAAACAGGAGAAGAATGACTTACACTGCAGATCTGGTAAAGCTCCTCTCTGCCTCTTGCTCTTCTCTGTTGCCATTATACGTGTGAAAACTGTCTCAGATTTCACAGTGGTGATTTCTGCTCCTAATATCAACTCCTGAAGGGCTCAGCTTCAGCTCAGTTGTTGCCAAGTCATCAAACACCTATGGGAGATTTGGTCCAGTGGGTGAAAGGGAAAGAGGGGAGAGTGATAATAGAAGTAAATAAGACCGAGTGTGAGAACTGGGGTAATTTTTATTTGCTTCCCATCAAATCATACTTATCTTACTTGTAGAGGTTGTCTCTGGCACCGTCCCGTTTCACTTATACTTTTGTTACCCAAATGTCATTAAAACTGGGAGCATGGGGCAGAAAATTTGCATCAAATTCTCACCATCAAACCTTGGTTCAACCACATAATACTATTCCACTTATGTGGTGTTTTCTCTGCTGCAGGGACATCTCCCAGGCCGTACTAGTGGGAAAGAAGATGGTATTGGAGCTGTGTGATCTGGATGGGGCACTGAACGTAAGTTCCAGTCATAATTTTTTGGCTGCTAATGTAATGATTTTTGGTTAGATGCTCTGAGGAGGGAGAAGTATTTAAGATGTATCACATTGTTCTACGTGCAAGGAGTCCCTTAGGCTGAATATAGGAGCCCATGCTACAATGTTGTGCTGGTATGGTGGTGTGGGGATTGCTGTGTTTGTTCTGCAGGGCAAAAGAAGTAAGTCATGCACAGCACAGGACACAGGTATCCCACTCCGATGTCACTAGGTCTGGAGCAAATTAAGCCAGAGCAGTGGGGGCTGTGTCTTTTAAAATAATGCAGAAATCTGGGGGGAGGGTGTTCAGTGGAGACCTACATTAGTCTCTCCCACTGGTGCCCTGCAGCTTTTAATTAATCAGGTCCAATTATTCAGCCTATATCCATTTGAATAGTGGATAACACTGGAAGGAATTCACTTTCAATGAGATTTATGGCCCCCTTCCCTTAAATCATTTCAGATAAGAGATTGTAAGTGTTATGAAGCCTGCACGGGTCAGTATGATCCAAGCAGTTAATGCTGTGATGTATTTATTCAGGGAACAAATTGGAAATCAGGAGGAGAGGAAATAGTCTTTTAATTTACAGAAAAACAATAATTTATAATTATTTTGCCTTTAAGTCAGAGAACAAACACAGCTGTTGGTTGAGGCTCTTAATCTGATTGCTGAAATGCTGGCCTTTCAGTGCAGAGTGAGCCAAGGGGACAAGCACTGCCCTCAGGCAACAGAGAGCAGTTCTCTTCTGCTCCGGAGAGTCAGATGAGGAAAGGACTGGACTTGCTTTCAGAATGTGATTAGACCCGTGTGTTTCAGCTTGTTTCAAACGTGTTACTTTCTACCTTCTATTTAATGTATTCCCCACTTGGCTCACACTCCCGAGGTGAACTGGGAACCAATCAGATGTGGGTTTGTGCTGCTGGAGGACTATTTCTGACGTGCTGGGAAAGTTCCCAAAGTCTTTTCTCACCTTGCTTCCATCTCCTGCCTCCTCTGTCAACTGCCAAAACATCACACTTGTTGGTGACAGCGAAGGAATTGAGGTAGTGTCCCGTCTCAGCACAGCTGATAGCAGTGTCTGGAAGCTCCGGGCAGGTCCAGGATGCCGTCAGATGAAGGGCTGAAGCCTTGCACGGTTCAGAGACAAGAGGCTCTTGAGGGATGCATCGAACATTGCTGTCCCACCTCGCCCCAGATCTTGTCTTCCATCCTGTCCTCCTTTTAAGGATGAGTCCATGAACACCCACACAGGAACAGGGGCACTGGGCCATCACTTTCTGCCTCTTAGAAACACAAGAGTTGCTAAAGAATCATTTTAAAACTAAATGCCTTCCTGAAATGGGGTGGTAATATAGTCCCTTTTATTCTCCTAATGGAAACATTAGCGACTGATCAGTTCAAATGAATCTCAGTGTATAATCTGTTAATGTAGTTATATCCCATGGCAGCTGTCAGTTTGGAGAGGATGGAAATACCCCGGCTTTCATTCATCTGTCTAGGGAAGTTCACTGGGATTCAGATATTTTTACTATCCCTCATCCTCTGTAGTAGACAAAGTGGAACAAATGTCCTTGAGTGCTGGTGATACTTGCAAGGAACAGAGGTGATGAGCAGAAAACAGCATGATGAAAAGAGACTATAGGGGACGAATAACAGCATATGTCCTATTTTGCTGCAGGGGCTTTCTGTTTATAGCAAACTCTAGGGTTTGGATGCAGTATTGTTCTGCCTATGCAACTGGTTTTTTTTTCCTCTGTGCTTAGTCTTCACCAGCAGAGATCTCTCAGGTTTCAGAGTCTCTCTGTAATTAGAAAGAACAGCTTAAATCCTGACTTCAAACGAGAAGCCACCAATCTGCTGTGTAAACAGAGAGCTTGAGTGAGCTCCCAGGAGGGTTTTTAAAATACGTTCTGCTAAGCCCCCGGGGGCAGGAGCCAGATCGTGAAGGGGATAAAGCCCTTCATTGCTACCAAGGAATCACACATGTTGGGGACATTAGGGAGCATGGGGAAGAAGCTGCCCAGTGCAGCTGCACAGCATGCAGGTGCTTAGTTTAAGAGCATGGCTGTACCTTCGATAATGCCTCCCGAGGCTGCGTGATTTTCGTCTGCATCAGGAGGGAGTCCAAATTATTTTCTGCCTAGGTAGTTAAATTGCAGACCACATGGTACTGGCCTCTGTTAGCTGCAGGGAAGGAGGAGGAGGTTTGGGAAATAGTGTAGTACCTGATCCATCATCAACTGTACAGGGACAAAATTCCCTCTTTATCTTTTTTGTTGTTGTTTTTTTTTTTTGAGTAAATTCGAGCTGGCAAGTAACATCCCAGATGTTTCAGGTATATAGTGCTTCACAGTGAACTGGCACTGGGCTCCGTCCAGCTGGGTCTGCTTTCCTGCAGAGCCGTAGTCCAAGTGGGAGTGTGGATCCTGAAACAACTTCATGGCACAGACTGCAGGGCCTTCCCCCAGCTGCTGTAAACAGCAGTAACACTGTGCTGTCTTTGTATGGACATTGAGAACAGACTAGAGAGGTAGACTGAGGTGTGAAAGTCTGGCAGACCTTTTGCAGAAGATAAAGGAAATCTATGGAGGAAATCTATTGTCCCACACTACCTCTAATCTGTGCTAATTGTTGTTAAGGTGATTTAAATGATAAACAGGAATATAAACAGGAATCTCTGGAATTCCTTGGTAAGCCCATAGAGCTGACTTGCTCTGGAAGTTACTAGCAAGTACAGCTAAGGCGCTGCTTAGTTTACAAGAGCTCACGGGACTTTGGCAGGCCAAGAATGATCATGATCAATTCCTGCTGGCCCTAACTCTCAGCAAAGACCAAGAAAGCTCCTGACAGCTCAAAAACAGATCGAGAAATGTATGACTGTGTAAAGGCACCTTTTTCCCCACTTGTGCTGCCTTGTTTTGGATTAAGTTGTTCACAGAGCCAGGCTTAGCATTTCAAACCCACGTGTATCAATTTCTTTACTTGCTTTTAAACATATCCACTCTGAAAATATAAAGAGTAGATCAGGAGAAATAAATTTTGCCTGCCTTCGGTCTCTCATTGCAAAGCCAGGTGACATTCTCCCCAGGAGCCACACAAGCCATGACCATGGGTACGTTGAACCTTCATTTTCAGGAGGAGGAGCCTACAGGCACCCTATCAGGTCTCTCTGCCCTGCCCTGCCATCACCACGGGTTGCTGATTCTTCTGACTCCTCTGCCTGTCCCAGAACCAATACACTTTATAAAATCTGCAGCCACTGTTTTGCAATATGAACACAAAATTTTGGAGCTTGTGTGTACAGGATGGGATGTTTCTTTGACATAGAGGGGATAACATATCTTTGGCTACTGTATGGGCTGGGAAGGATTCTCTTTGTTTCTCAGGGCAAGCATGGTAAGAAGGTGATTAGATACTTGTCCCCTCTGTCATCCCCCGTTATTCTTTCATGTTGCAGCCAGCTCTCCATCTGGTTATTGTATTGTGTGGCTAGGAAGCTCTAGCAAACTTTTCCCTTCATCTGTGAATGCCAGTCCTCCTAAGAGCAAGTAAAAGACCCTCATAACATCCCATCCTTTCACAGAATCACAGAATATTCTGACCTGGAAGGGCCCACAAGCATCAAGTCCAGCTCTTAAGTGAATGGCCCATGTGGGGATCAAACACTGACCATGATGTTATTAGCACTATGCTCTAATCGACTGAGCTACTCTCAGGGTTTCATAGCAACAAAGAACCAGTCAACAACACAATCAGACAAGTCTCCCACTTCCCTGAAGCCTCCCGCTGCTCCTAAGGAGATGTAGGCTGAGCTCATCTTGTTATCTGGGTCTGAATCCTGACAGCTCTTGTGCAATATTTTGGGCATCTGGCGAAAGGCAGGCGCACTGCAGAGCTAGTTCTGGAAGGGCTTTGTAGGACTAGCCCTGTTGTATAGGACTGGATGAAACCTGAAACCTGGAAAGCTTGTGATGAAGGTGGACATGGGCTGTGGAGCAGCTCTGACAGACCTTGCTGTGACACTCATGGGATCTGCCTCCACACTGGCGTGGCCACCACCAAAACCAGAAGTAGAGAAGTGGAGAGTCAGGTACGGCTTTGTTGGAACTACACATTTCCTGTCATTCTGGAAAGCAGTTCTCATACCTGGACTGTGGAGTGGCAGTGTACCATGTACAGACAGCGTATAAACAGATGGAAATGAAATGCAATATTCTAGGGGAGAAAGTTTCTAGAGGTGCTTGATACTCAGTCATCTCGTGGGCTCTGTGGGTGGAAATGCAAAGTGATATCAGAGTAGAGAGTTACAACTCTTCTCTTAGAGAAAAATGCCCCAGAAACTGCAAAGATTATCAGTTGGAGCAAGAATTGAAGTGAGATTTGACCTGGAATAAAGAAGGCTGGTTAGCCTCAAAAAGATTTATGCCAAACAAAAGGCAAAATCTTTACCTGGTGTAAATCGCCATTTAGGTCAGCTGGCCCAGAGTGATTTAGTGGAAGAGGGACTTGAAAAGCTGTTTTGCTAAAAGAGATGTGAGTGTGATAGTAGATAGCAAATTGAATCATGTGAGTCTACAGTGTGTTATGGTAGGGAAAAAAGGTAGCTAATGAAATTCTTATCTATGTATGGAAAGGCATAAAACCACAGCTGAGAGAGGCACTGTTTCCTCTCAATGCCTGATGACATTCCAAACAAAATATACTGCTTTCAGTCCTGGGATGTATCACAGTAGAAAGGTATAGGTAAATCAACGAGGACACAGGGAGAGGCACTGAGATGTACTACTGTAGGGCTGGAGAGGCTGATTGGTGAGGAAAATGACAAAAAAAGGCAACATAGATAGCAAGGAGCCTGAAAAAATGAGATTACATATGTCCATGTGCTTGCCAGGTGTGAGTTCCGCAAGGTAAGGGAATAGTTTAGGTGGTTGTAACAGGCTATAACCAGAAATAGTGGCATAAAATTATAAAACATAACTGACAGTAATATGAGGTCACTCCTCCCCAGGTTATCCCACAGACAATTCTCTGGGAAAAAGTTGAGAGACGTGCTTTTGCATGGCATACCCAGCTGGAGAAAATATCCTTGGTCCTGATCTCTTCCATTTTAACGGGTCCAAGTAGCTGCTGCAGTAAGGGTTTGGGTTTTCCTGCCATTTTTTTACCTCTCTGTTATGATAAATATTGATAGCCTTGCCCAGAGCACTTCCCTTCTCCTTGCTCCATGTGGATCCTTAACGTGCAGGTTTGGGCTGTGCTGGGAAGGGTCTTGCTTCAGCTAATCTCTCTCCCTCTATTGAGAAGCTGTGGTGCTGGGAAAGGGTAGCATTGGAGGGGAATGTGGGTAGGTGACTGCCATAAGCAGTCTGCAGGGAAAAAGTTGCCAGCAGTATGGAAATAATGGTGTGTTGTGCATGTGATCCTTTGCCCTTTTGGCTGATGAAGGAGCCTCAATCAGTCCTGCCCCTCTGGGTAGGGGATGGGAGTGCACACTGGGCCCTCTGTTAATAGCTGGGAAGAAATTCAAGCAGTCAGCACCACCTCCAACACAGGCAGCCCCTCAGTCAGTGGAATAAGGCGTGAGTTTCTCAGCCATAATGAGCTTGTTTTTCCATGAGATTGCTGTAATAAGCTGTAATGAACAAAGAGCTGCAGGATACAGAGTGAGTGGGTGATAGGATGGCAGATGAAATTCCATGTTGATGTATGTAGAAGTAATGTAGGGAAAAACAATAAGTGGATGAGTACGTATTAGCTATTACCACCCAGAAGGATCTGGAGCCATCCTGGGGAGAAAAACTATGCAGCATCAGTCAAACTGGAGGTGGGGGGAGGGAACAGCCGGGAAAGGAACTGGCAGCAAAACAGAAAACATCATTATACTGCTGTATAAATCCAAGGTGCATATGTGTCTTGAATGCTGCCTGCAGTTGGTCCCCCAGAGAGGATGTAGTAAAACGAGAAAAAGTGTGGCAGTGCTGGCAGGAGTCCTGCAGGGTGACAGGGGGCTTTGGCTGGGAGTGAGAGGCAGGGACAGAGCTGGGAGCAGCTACAGGGTGAAATTTTGAAGAGCTGTTGGTCAAGAGGGACAAACATTGAGGCAACAGGTATGAAATGACTCCCTTATGATGGGACAGTAACCAAGCTCTTCATCTTGAAATAGTGACAGCTCAGGGGGCTACGCTGGAGATCGGTCAAGTCATGATGTGCACGGAGATGTGAATAAGGAATTCACTGTTTATCACAGCATGGGAGCTAAGGGACAAGGAACAAAGTTATCATGAAAAAGTTCAAAGGAAAGAGAAAAGAACAGCTTTTTTATCAATGCATGGCCAAACCTGGAACTGGTTACCACAGGACACAAGTCAGTGACATATTTACAAATTAGTTCAAAGGGCTTGGAAAAGTTATGAAAGTAGTTTAAATAGGGATGTTGAGCTGGGATGCAGATGCAACCTCCAGCTCAAGGAGTTTCTTTGCTCTAGATTGCATGAAATTGGGGGAATTTCCATCCTGTTCCTGTCCCTTTTTTTGCCCAAAGATGCCACATTGGCTCCTGCCAGACAGGATGCAGAAGAAGACAGACTTTTAAGTCCAAGGCAGGTATGGCAGAGGCTGTGTTAGGGGTCCAGCTGTGGCTAGATCAGTGCTGACTCCACATCCTCCAGGAAGCAGAGCCATACTTAGCAATTAATGTACTAGTTCTTGTGACTGACACTCTTTCAATACAGTCCTACTCCAGGGAAGAGTTAGCTGTTCAGGAGCATGTGAGATTAATTCCTAACAAAGAATTGTCCAAGCAATTCCTTTAGGGTAGCAGCCACAAGAAGATAGACCTTTGTTCTGCATCACAGACTGCTTTAGGTCATCCCTAGAGAAGGACTTAAAGCAAAACCTCTTGAACCCTCTTGAACTTGGAGGAAACTCATTCCTGGATCTTCCATCTGGCTCAAAAGCTCTGCAAGGGGCTGAGATTCAAACACCTCTGAACTGAGGGGAAGTCTGGAGCCAGATCCACAGCTGTAGCTCAAGGCCATCCTGAGCTTTTCATGTCAGCTTTCTTTGAGAGCACCGGCTCTGTTCCGCACGGTGCAGATGGGCCACAGGCCATGTGGAAGATAGAGTGAGAGGAATTCCTCTCACACACCACTCACACAGAAAATTTACCTTCAGGTAAACTACTTTAAGAAGGCTTCATTATATTGGACAGCTGTTTACCCTGCTGAAAAGTGTGAGGAGTCCTCCTTTTCTGCTTTTCCAAGACTTTCATCTCCCCTCTCTTTCAGGAAGAGTAGATGTAATAAGATTTAAAGCTCTGCCATATAATTGTCATGCAGTTTATATCCCATGATTCCTGTTTGTGAGCAGAAATAAATAAGGCACCTGGATAAGCCTTCTTGCTCTCCCCTCTCCTGAGCACCCAATGTGATGAAAAAACTGCTGAGAAACAGCCACAATTAACGATGGGGTCACATTTAGTTCAGCACCATCGGCTGGTTAATTGGCTGATTCCATTACAGTTCCCCTTATCTGTGTGCCAACACAGCTTCTAACAAGCTGCTTGCTGGGTAATTAATCCTGTCCAGGGTTTAAATCCTGAAGCTGGGTCGGCTTTAAGGGACTGTGCCATTACTAGCCCTCTTATAGCAGAGTTGCTTCACTCAGAGCTCCTCCTTGCAGAGCCTGGCTGTAGGTCCAAGTGGCAAAGGGACATGTGGAGACATTACATTCCCTGGAGAAATGCCAGCCCTCGGTTTTGTGAAAAGAAGCCAGACTCTGTACTCAGTTTCCTGCTTTTGCTGGATGTTGCTTGACAGATCCGAAGTTAGGCAGTGCCTTGAGAAGTTAACTGGCCCTCCTGCAAATGCAGGTCATTTTATTAAACAAATCCATAATGATTCGCCCCAAACTGGGCCAGGAGACACTTCAGAGACAGAGTCAGAGAAGTGGGTATTTGCTGTATTCGGTGTCGGGTCTGTGATGATCTCTCCTCCGAGCACACACACACCCCAGCACTTCCTACAACACAATATTATGGGTAAAATTCATGAATATTCATCATGTTCCTTGGGATAGGAGTGGTTATACAAATGACTTCTCAGAAGTCATTAATATCATTAGCATAGGTGCCACGGTGTATCCTGGTGGACGCACTGAGGAAGGCTCCTCTTCTTCCTCAGGGCTCTTTCTGATGAAGGCTGGTAGTCTACCTCACAATGCACTTTTCACCTTTCTCTCTGGAGCATGTGTGATCTTTTGTAGAGTGATTCAGCCGTTTCTGAGATGATCCTTGTCCCCTCTATCTTGACAAGATTAGGGTGAATCCGGCTTCTTAGGTTTTGTAATTAACATTTGCTGTCTCCTAATAGTTAACTGTGCTTGCAGGAGTTAGCTATTGACTGCCCCTTCCTCAATAACAGGATATAAGCTCTGCTAAAAAATGGAAATAATAAGTTTATAAAATAACCAGTGTCCTGATTGACAAAAAGAATGTAAGAGCGAGAGGAAAATGAAAATAGAGACTGGAAAATGAAGATGGAGCTGGACATTGAAGTGGTGGGAAGGGCCAGGCCTGAGCATCCATGCACAGGGAAGAGCAGACAGACACTAGCAGAGTCAGCAAACAAGCAGCTCTATCACGGAGGTCTGTCACCTCTGTCACTGTTGTGCCTTCTGCCACAGACAAACAAGTGGGCTTTTGGGTGTCAGGCATACCCTTGTTTGTACTGGTGAATGCACTAGACAGAAGTGCTGCTTTTGTGTGCTCTGATGCAGAAAAGTCCTGTCAGCCTCTCAGGTAAGCTGTAAGTGAGGGAGGATTGACCTCAGCCTTCCCCAGTCTGTGTTGTGCCAAGAGGTGTGCCAGACAGCCAACAGGAGTGATTGAAGGCAAGAAAATTAAAATGTGGTGGGGGGTGAATGATTGTAAACATTCATTTGTGGAGCCTCTATTCTCTGATTTCTCAAGAAAATACTTCTAAAAATGAATGCATGAACATTAGGTCACTTCGGAACAACATTCTTGGAAGCAGGGACATCGGAGATGCACATGGACAAGGCATAATGCCAGAATTAGCAGGAATGCAGGCAATTGGATGCTTTGAGCCATGGGTAAAGGAGAGAGGAGCTTGTATTTTTACCACCTATTCTCAGTCAGCTTTCACTTGGGAGCAGATTGATTACTTCCAGCTTTTTTCATGGGAAACTTTCCTGTATCATGTGCCCTCAGTCCTTGCTTTAACTTGCATCAGTCCAATGTTAAAGTAGTCCAGGAGCTGTTAACAGTCACCCAAGTGGTTTTTTTCCTTCTGGAAGCTGGAAAAGGAAGGAAATGGTCTTGGAGACAGGACTTGATGAGATGAATCTTAAGGTATTCCTCAGAGCCCACTTGCAGCTTGCTCAGTGCAGGAGCACCAGGAGCTCAGGGACCACCGTGTGAGCTCTCCCAGCTAAGCTGGGTTTTGCTTCAGCCAAGAGCCTGGTGGACTTGGAGTGTGCAGGGCAAGCACCCAGTCTGAAGCCATCTTCCGAGTAGAAAGAAAAGACAGCTACCTCCTAGCCAAGCAGGACAGGAAAGGCTCTGTTAGCTGGGCTACCCGGACCACCAGGAGACAGTGGGGACCTGTGGAGACAACTTCTTAATTGTGAAGGTCTGTTGTAATGCACAGCCATGCACAAAAATCCTCATTATTAGTCTTTTCATAAATCAAATTTGGACAGTGGTCTGCACCTATCAATTCAGGCAGGTGAAACAACCACAACAGAAGCATGCGATAAGGTGAAATACTGGTGATGAGAAGGGATTGCTTTAAAGAGTGCTGCCCCTGGAGGAGCTGGGGAAGGCTTTGTAGCACTGTGCTGAGGAGGGGAGATCAGCATGATAAAGACAGAATTTCTGAAAGGACACAAAGGGAGCTAGGGAGCAGGAAGGGGAAGGCACTGAACAGGGCATGGGGTCAGCAGTTGAAGTCTTGAAGAAGGACAGATGGAGGGGAGAGAGGGAAGATGAGACTTGTAAAGAAGCGAAGAAGGCAACTGTGTGGTTTGGGTGAACTAGAAAGTAGGGAGAGATGAGATTACATGGCTGTAGTGAAAGAAAGGGACATGCATGTTCAGTTCATTTTGCTCACAATCAGTAGCTGAGAAATCAATACTCACTAAGAGCATAAGCAACCCTTGATTAAGAGAACAAGAGAATTATGAAGGAAAGAGGATGCCTTCAGACACTTGCAACCAAGAGAAGTAGTGCCCACTGCTCTGTGTCCTTTTTTCCTGTGGGGCTGCTAGGGGTCAGACAGTTGATCAGAGTTGGATGTTTTTTCCCCATGATCACTGGTGTCAGAAAGGAAAGGTGATAGGAATTTGACAGTGAACGCTCTGAGGGTGTAGGTTCTCATTTTGTTTCAGGCTCCTGACTAACTGGAACGTGATGGATGTTTGACAAGTCTGCTTTTGACTTAGAGAACTGTTCCCCCATTTTCCTGTCCTGCCACAGTTTAGCTAACCAGCTCTCGGCATGCCTGCTCCTCTTGGGAACAGGGAGCTTTGGACACCCTCAGCTCTGTGATGCTGCCCAACCTCTTAGCATGGGGCTTCCAACCCTGCAGCAAGGAGGAGCTGTTCCAGAAGAACTTTGTCAGGTTGCCAGTACCTTCATTTTTGCTGACAAACAGTGACTGCACATTTATTTTCACCAGCATTAGTGCATTAGGGGGGTTTTTGCATTTCTGAGTGTACTACTATGCCACTTCGCAGCCTCGGTTATGGCTGCATTGTGGATATTTCCATTTCCGACACTTCGGAGCTCAGAATTTGTCAGGGCTGAACACTTCTGAGGAAAATTATCTGAGAAAGACAAGAGGCAGTCCAATATGTCAAAGAACAGACTGGGACTATTGATGTATTTGGTGCCATGTTTTCAAACTGCTGCCTGTTGGGAGCCACATCCATCTGTCTTTAGTTTTTTCTTCCTCCAGGAGTATGTGCTAAGTACCATCTGATTTATTTATGAAGTATGAAACAACCACTGTTGGAGGGAAAATCTAATGCTGTTCAGGTCATCCTAACTTCAATGGATAAGACACCTGAAGCTTTGATATTATTACTGAGGATATCAGAACTCGTGAAGCTTTAAGAACAGCATTTAGAAACTTGGGAAGATGTTCAGCCAGAGTGGGAATAGGGTTGATGCAGGAAAATACTGAGAGCATAAGACAGAAGCTAGAAGTTTGATGATGATGATTCTTATTATTATCACCAGTCTGCCTTTACAAAGGTACCAGTGAGAAATGGTAATGGTTTTCCCATGCAACTGTGCTGCTCATAAGTATCTTGAATATCAAATGCAATTTGTCAAAATCTATAGTCCTGATGTTCTGCTAGAAGGGAATATATTATATCCTAAATGGGTTTTTTTCTTTTTCTTCGGGAGCCCAGTGTTAGCCAATGCAATTTTCCTATAAGGAAAGAATTTCAAAGGGTCAGGTCCACATATTTCTGATACCATCTATGGAAATTACCATTTCTGACAGACCAGTGTGCAAATCTTTTTTTCTGTGTCTGTGAATGCATTGTGGCCTCTGTTTGGTTGTTAGGGGATTTCTTGTTTGTTTTCTAGTAAACTTAGCTAACATGCAGTTTCTGTTGATCTGCTAATGCTGTGGAAGATCTCAGTTCTGTGGTGTTGCCTGTACATTATAAATACTGTGCACACATTTTAACCAGATACTGGACAGCCTCGTGAGAGCCCGAGAAGTCCCTGAATATCTCAGATGGGGCCGTTTGCACTTTGTGGAGTGCAGGACATAAGTCTTATCATCAGTGAGGTTCATTAGACCTATTCTGCTTGCCTTTTTCCATAGGTGTGCTCTGTGCATCCCTTCTGAGACAAAGCATGCTGTTTATGGATGTGTTTTTTGCTACCAAAATACTAATGCTATCTCTAGTCCTATTTAGATGTGCTGACACTAATAATTCTTGCATTAGTATAAAGATGTTTCCCTCTAATAAGGAAGGTTTTGTCAAATAAGAATGCTTTTTAACAGTTTTCATGCATGGAAGAGAAAGGGATGGAAGAGAGGAGAGATGTGTTGCTTTAGCTACACTGATCTAGTTAAAGTAGCACCATTTTTGTGTGTAGACAAGAGCTTACGAAATGTGCAGGTCTTAGTCTGGGGGCAGGATTTTAAAGCACCCATTGAAGTCTAGTGTCAGTTTTCAAGGCTGAAGAATATTATTTTATTTAGGCTTCCAGACCAGCCTTGCTCCAGGAATGCACTTAGGTTGTTTTTAAAGCAAACATGAAATCAATAGCCTGGTGTTCTGCTCTGCTATTTCTTGCCAGAGCCTAAGGACCACACATGGGTTTTCCCTCCTCTTCGTCACACTGCCAGGCGTGCTCTCGGATAACGGCAGGCAGTTCTCGGGGATGAATGCGGAGAGCTTCCAAATGGCCAGACACGCACTGGACATCTGGGCAGGTTTTGCTGCAAAGTATTTTCCATCGGGCTTCCCTCCATACATTGCCGTGAAAGGACCGACTCACACCAACCACTCTGTCACAGATTTTATCCAGCCTCTGCCTTTAGTGCAAGTTTTATCTGAGTAAATCTCAAATAGGAGCCTGTTGGCTTACCTCACCATTTACAATGTCCCTGGTGGAACCCGGGGCTCTGGTTTTCATTTTAACCCTGGCAAACACCAGCCCCGAGAGCAAAACAGCACTGTGCCCTCCTGCTCACCACTCCAGTGGGCGACCTCCGCTCACATTTCCCTGGACTCTTGTTTGGTGCAGGAAAATAACTTACTTCCCTCCATCCTGTGCAGGGAACAGGGGTTTCACCCAGAGAAACAGATTCTGAATGCTTGTCCATGTAGGACTGACCTGCAGTTGGGTACCCATTCCTGCCTCCAAGCAGCCACCATCCTCATGAGCTAAATAACAGCTTCTGGCCAGCTGCTGACTTCTCTTGAGAGCTGAAAGCTCCTTTGGTTTTTAGCTGCTCCCTCGGCCCAGGGTAGCTCCTCTCCTGCAGGGTTTGAAGCTGAACCGTATGGTACCAAGACAGTCCCCAGACAGAAATGAAAATACACATTAGCAAAGAGGATAGAAACAGGCTAAAATTGGAAGTGACCATTTCGTGTTTGATGTTATTCAGAGGAGCCTGTTCTTCATTTAGGACATTAATAGTTGTAACAGAAGCTGTAATATTTCAACAACAGTGGTGATTAGGAGCAAAGAGGCAGCTAATCTCCATCTAAAAAGAGCTAACTAGCCCGTCCTTTAGCCCCCACCGCACTGTCACATTTAAATACCATGAATATTCACTGCTTGGCACCCAGCTGGCATCTGAGCTGTTTTGACACAAAAACCTTCAAACTCAAAGAGTTTTTAATCAGTCTGCAAGAGAGAGAAGAGGAAAGTGAGAGAAAGAAATAGGAACAGAGAAAATGAATCAATGAGTTCAACAGAGAGGAGGGTATCCGAATCCATTTAACCCCTTCCTTTCCCTGCAGACATGAGTGCTGTCTGCAGTTCTGCCGCCCTCTCCCAGGCTAGAGAGGAATGGAGAAGGGGCACCCCATCTCCTCTGGGCAGCCCCACACCTCCCGAGTGCTCAATCCTGCGCTGGAGCCCTGCATTCCTGGGTATCCCATCCTAGCTGAGTGCCCATTCGACCTGGCTGCCCCATTTCCTCCGGCTACCTCATCCCACCCAATGTCCCTTGCTTCAGGCACCTCATCCCGCTCACCTTCCCATACTTAAAACATCCCCTTCTGCTGCCTTGTTTCCTGGCACAGGGCTTATTTACTCTCACCTTTGCCTGTGTTTGTGACTGGTTACCAATATTCTTGTGGCAGACAGCACTGTTTCACTCAGTATGTGATGTGCTTTAGAGCAGCCAGTCTGCCTGCAAAGAGTTTTCATCTCAGAAAGAGGTTTCTCAGTGTTAACAGCTGCCATCTCCAGTATTCTTAGTGGAATCTCAAAGTTGCCTACAGCCCACACAAACCTCTTTGCATCAGCTTTTGCAGCAGAATTAACTATACAGCTGCAAACACTGAAAATCATGCTTTGTCCTGCAAGACATAACCCCACAATGCTCTGAAGGGTAAAGTTTTACCAGCACTGTGCATCTGGGCACTGACACATCACCCAGCAGTACCCATTTAACCTGGGTCAATCCCATACACACAAGTACATTTCTGTCAAACTAGTCTAAGCACACAACACAGAGTTTATGCAACTTTATGCTGTTATGTCAGCTTTGGGCTACTTGTGGTAGACAGTTTATAGCTGATTTGGCAGGACAGTAGGGTGGCGTAGGAACTGGTCTGCTCCAACACCTTGCCATGAAAAAACTGACTTGTCTAAATTTTCTAAATGTGTTTAACTTGGTAGAGTGCTAGATCCATGTTTCATGTTGTATGGCTGTGTCATTTTTGATCAATACTGGGAACCACAGAGTCAGATTTATTTTATAATCAAACCACAGCCTCAGTCTAGAAATTTTGTGGCCCAGACTGCAGACCTCAACCACATGTGGGGGGGGAATTGCACCTCAGCTGGCAGCACGCTCAGAGCACGGCAGGGACTTTTCCAATCTCCTGTGTCTTCAGGGAGTCTATTGTGGGCTTTAACTACACATGGGTTGTTGTCTCATCTGCCTTCAGGGTCTTTAAAACTGAGATGCACCTCAAAAGCCAATGTCCCAGTTCTTTCAAGGAAAACCTCTGGAAAAGTGAGGTATAGAAGCCTGGGACTGATTTAGGCAGATTGTTACGGTCACTGCAAAGGATACTGGTATCCAGGAAGGGTGTAAGTGAGGTGGTGTTGTGCAGACCTTCCAACGCAGGCCTGTGCTGAGGGAAGGGGTTGCAGTTGGAAACAAGAAGACAGTGGCTGGAAGTCCAAGACCAACAAGGAAAATAAGCAACCAGCGCTGGAGGAGCAAAGTGGATAGCTGCATCCCACTGGCAGTGGAGCAGAAGATCTCTTGGGAGAACAAAAGAGAGCAGGGTTGGTGGGGAGCCTGAAGGCCCTGCTACGTGGTGTGATGAAAAGGGTGCCACAGTGGAGGGACTGGGAGCAACAAGTCAGATCTGCACTACACTGATCTGTCAGGACTGGAGGGGGAGCATTGTGGATGTCAGGGAAGGACAGCAAGGAGAAATTAATGTCACCAAGATGCAAGATGGGAGTTTGGGAGCAGGTTTCTCCTGTGTGGGTTCTCCAAATCTAAAGCTAGTGTAGGATTTATTAGGAGTTACTGGAGCTGTGGTGACTTTTACTGAATACAGTCTGAGACTCCTTTGGGAGGAAGAAGTAGAAAGATTTGGGTTCCACATTTCCTTAATGCTCTCAAGGTCCTCTGATGCTCTCCAGATACAGAGATCTCACCCAGGATTTAAAAATTTACAAGCATGCACACAATAGCCAAATGTGCTTTGTAATCTCTTCCCAGGCAGCAGACAAAGTGGGTTTTGCATAGATTGGTACTTACTCTATTCAAGTTGATAATTATTTTGAATGGAATACTCCCCATGAAGCATGCCTGGAACAGCATCAAACCCTTTGGGCTGTGGGAGGCACATCCATCAGCTGCACTCTGGGGTGCATTCTGGAAAAGCTCACAGCTGGATAGGAGGATCCATTTTCCTATATACTTAAATGAGAAAATAGCAGGAGCTTTTCTTCAGTCTCTTCTTGCCAACATCTGGCCACGACTTAAAATGAATTTGCACAGTTGCTATGAACTATATCTGGGCATGCTTCCTTTGCCTATGGAAAAATGTGGGAATCTAATCATCCAGTACAAAAAGAAGGTGTTCCAGCTATTATGTGCCTCAAAGACCCTGAAGACATGGATTTGGAATGTTTTTGAGGAGATGGACCAAAACTATTTTATTTGACATTCACCTACAGTTTTCTGTTGCCCGACTCCATCGTATTTGCATATAGCCAACATATTCTGTGTTAGGAAAGGAAAATCCAGGCTTAGCCACAGGCAGAAGAGGTGTTGAACTGGCAGCTCTCACCCACCTGAGTCCACCCTCTCCCCAGCCTGTCCCAAGGGGAGCATGGTGCTGCTGTGGTGGTTCTTTGAGGGTGGGGGGGCTCAGATAAGACATAAAACAGAAGCTGTGGCCATCTGTGGCCATTAAAATTCCATGACACCTTTTGGTACCGAAGCAGTTGGTGCTAAAAGTACCCACTTGCAATACAAGGCAGAAAAGCCTCGTGCAGCCTGGTCAGAGGGTGCCTCATGAGGTTTGACGGGTGTTTTTCTGCCTGCAGTGGAGAATGAGGCAGACCCTCACGCTCACTGCCCAAAAGTCACTAATCCCAGAGCTGGGAGCAGAGTTGCTGCATCCTTGTGACCAGAAAACAAGCTGAAAAGGAAAGAGCTGTGTATGGATTGTACAGCATGCTAATAAGAGAGCTCTATTGTTCCTGCGACTGGATTTACACACAGTGCTGCTGGATGGTGGCACATAGATTTGTCTATTTGCAGGAGATAGAACCATAGAATAGTTTGGGTTGGAAGGGACCTTTAAAGGCCATAGAATCCAAATCTCTCCCAAAATTTTTTAAGTTCTTGGGATCCCGGGGATCCTTGCAGGAAGCCGCAGTGAGGTGTAGCCTGACACTCCAAGGTTATTATGTGACATAAGAAGGCTCTCAAGCTCTTGTTGTAGGTTGAATTCTATCTCTGCAGCTGTTAGAAAACTAAACTTGGGGTGAAAGTAAAGGCCCTACAGAAAATGAAGTCCAATCCACCACACAGAGGGGTAGAAAGCAGGGGTGATGGTGGGGACCTTTACTGATACAGATCCCATCCTCAGCACTTGCTCTCGTCCCTGAGTATTCCTGCTGTGCAGGGACCAATCCAGCCGAAAAATAAACATTTTTTTTTCCTAGAATTGTTTCTTATCTGGGTGAGTTCTCTGGTCTCACTCACCATGTGCTTCACAGGCAGCATGCTGGCATAGCTGCTGGTGCAGAGTATGGGCAAGGAAGCAATGGGGAGTGGAAGGGGAGCAGGATTGCTTAAACTGATGTAAGTAGCCCTGATTCCAAAAACAAAACCACAGCTTGCCCGGAGAGCTCCCCTGGGTGCCAGGGTTGACCTGCAGTTTGCACAGAAGAATCAAGGGGAAAAAAATGCCTCTCTCAAAAACCCTTCAGAAATTCTTGAGTAATCAGTGCAAATCATCCCAAAATGCTGCAGCTGGGACTTTGCAGTTGAGGCATTAAGGATGCTGGAACCTTATGAAACTTACTGATGTGGCATACTGATACTGAAAAACAACAGCACTTTATGTCTTGGTTCCTTTCTGTCTGTAATAACTCTCTTGCAAAATCCTTTCTTCTCTTTCTCTGGGAGGAAAAAAAATCTGGTATTTCCCTTTGCTCCTTCCTAGGCACATCCTGTGTGCCTGGGAGCTTGCTCAACATTCCTGGTATTGCTCTCTGTTAGGAAGGTGTTGTGTCTACACCCCAGGGGAAGAGCTGCTTGGTCTGGCATCGTAGGTGGAATTCCCATGGCAACACCCCACCCCAGCCAGAGGAAGCACAGGGCTGTGAGCCCTTTCTGGCTGCTGTATTTCATCTCTCTGTGCTGCTGCTTCCCAGGCAGCATGTGATCCTCTGCGGTATGCTCTGGCTTCTATAGGGAATGGGTTAGTGCTATAAAATAGTCTTTTTATGGAACCTCTTGGCAACGCAGAAAACTTTCCCATTGCCAGGGTGTTCTTTTTATTCAACAATTTGTTCCCAGAAAGCAGCCCATTTAAACAGGTTTTCTCTATTAAGGGGCTTCAGCTGCATTTGGGGTTTTTTGAGCTTATTCAGTGTGCTGTAAACTGCAAAATAGTGTCCTACAATAGATTTGTCTGAGGGAACTGAAGTGTGTACTCCTGTGATTCTGCCTACTGTGGGAGCTCCTTGAAAGCCAGATGTCACATCCAAAGAGTAATCTGTGTTTACAAACACATGGCCACACATACTCAACATTTTCAGCAGCCACCAAACTGAAATTCAAATCCCGCAATTTTGCTTCTCTACCCACCTGCCCTGCACACAGCCAAAGCAAGAAAAAAAAAAAGTTTCCAGAACTTGGACGGGATCATCTCTTTTATTTAAATGAGGAAAACACACATTGCTGTCTGCAGAGGGCTGAATTTAACTTCCCAGCTGGGGCCTCTCATCTGTAAGTTCTTGCAGACAGAAAAACACCAACTGCTAGCAAGATAATCCAATTTCCCTTCTCTTGCACTCAGAGGAAGACTGCCTACTCCCCCACGCCATGTGGGTTTCAGTCTGGCAGAACTTCTCCCAACCACTAGACCCCGGGCAAGATCCACATCAAAGCTTCAGCCCCCCAGGGATCATTAGAAGGCATTTATTTCTGCATATTCCAGTCAGGGATGCAGGGGTAGGGGTGGAGGAGGCAGATAACTTTATTCACAATGCAAATAGGCTGCCCTTACTTTCAACCTTTGCTTCAAACCTGGAGATATTAAAAAAACATGAGCTCCTCTAAAATAATAAATACACTCATTCTGCTGGATGTTATATTTTTGGTGCGTCCAGAAAAGTGCCCTGGCACCATTTGATGGGAAAAGCCAGTGAAATCTGTTAACTCTGCTCTTGCCCTCACTCCCCAAATTGCTGTTAAAAGTTCAGTCGAGTGGGCTGAACCCATATTAGAGCACTTGGCTCATTTAAGGAATATTGTCAGTAGGTAGTTTTGCACAACTGGACTTAGATGCTTCGAGGACTGAGGGAAAGGCAACCCAATTCTCTCTGCAAATTTGAAGCACTAGTCTGTTTTTAGTTTACTAATAGGGAGCAGTGAGTTATTAAGCTCATCACAACGCAGCATCCTGCTCCTCTAGTACAGAGGGAGCCAGCTATTTAATAAATCAGAACCCAGTGCTAAGCTACAGGGATAAAAGGATCTACATTAATAGGAAAATATTAATATCTGGAAGAGAAGATTATAATCTAAATGGGCTAGAATGAGATAGCACCATTGTTTAGAAGAAACAGCTTGCTCCTAATCTCATTAGAGTAATCATACTAGCAATGGAAGATGTCTTCAGACCCTTGAAAGTGCTTTGGAGGCTTGGTAAATGTGGTGATCATGCTGGGTGGGTTCAAAAAGCTGCCCAAGGCAGCCTCTCAGTGTCAGCTGGATGATCTGTCTGAAGGAAGCAGAATGTTCAACTGAAGGGGGGGATGATATGGCTTTTCCTTCTGAAAGGTGTGCAGCTTTGCAGAAGTTCTGCACCCCTTGCAAAAGTGAGCGTTGCCCAGAGACACTTGCGGCTGGGGAGGTTTCTCTGCTCCACTTCCCTCCAAAACTTTATCTGGAGCCACAGGGGAGGTGGGTGGAAATCTGTAAGATGAGGGTACATTCTTCCTCCCTCACTTGTCATAGCAGTGCCTGCTATGAAAGGGCAGAAAAAGATGGGGTCAAATTCAGGGGCTGTTTCCCCCCATGCCATGGCCCCAGGGCAGCCCCTTCAGGGTCACCTTCTCCCCAGCTGCCTCAGGCACTGTCTGATGTGAAGTGTCCAGCCCTCACTGCTCCCACACTGCTTCCCTCCAGGCCTGCCATGTTTTCCTCACGTGTATTAGGTCAGGCAAACCTGCCCTGGCAGAGACTGTGATGCAGCCTGGGCACATACAGGCAGCTCCCTGAAGACATGGTGATGGCTACAACCTGTCTGCCTTCACTGGTTGTGTCCAAATGATAAAGGTTCCTCCTCTGCCAGCGGGGCAGCTGCTTTCCTGCATTTCTCTCTGCCACCTTCAAAGACATTCTCAGGCTGCCTCCTCACTGAGCCCCCGAGACAGCCTCATAATTCTGCTTGCAGGAGCCTCAAACATGGTCCCAAGCTTGGGGCTCACAGCTATCTCCAATTGCCTTTCATCTCTTTTAGCACAGGATCTGCAGTGGATGGTCAGCATCCCTGCTCCCAGGTCTCTTGCAGACTGTCTTCTTTCAACGTCATTGAATCTTCCAGGTCTGTGTCCAACTGAATGGCTTCTGAGAGGGTTTTGTATAGAACAATCAGGTGAGAAGCCTTCAGCATTTACCCACTGAAGCGTGGTGTGGTTTATCTTGTGGCTTTTCACCAACTGCAGGATGCAAGTCCTGCAGCTCAGCCCTCAGCTCACCAGCATCAGCATGGTGACCTGTGCAACAGCATTGTGTTTAGCTCACAAGAATTGTTCTCAGACATCATCACGGGGATAGTTGACCTTGGCAGTACTGTCACATGGTGATAAACCCAAGAGCCCTGTTCAGAGACATAAATTTTTTCAGCCTTTTTGTTTTAAATCCAGTCAAAACATCAAATGGCCCAGATTTAATTAGCAGAGAAAATTCTGCAAAGAAAATGCAACAACCATTACTGATGAGAAGGGTGAAGCCAAAGTGAGACTGCATTGCTAAGAGCTGTTATTTTCCTCTGGCACCTATGGCACTTCCAGCCTTAGTCACCAAAGTAAATTTTCCAGCACATCTGTCAGAGAGGTGCCCAGTCAGGCCAGCAGTTTAGCTCGTGCTTGCTTCATGACAAACCCCTGTCACAGGGACATTGCAAACAGACAACTACGGCCCAGGTGCCCAGCCAAGGCTGCCAAGTAGAGCTTAATCCACTCAAGATAGGAAGGACCTTTCAGAACACATGGGTTTTATTTTCACAAATATTGAGACTGTTCTTTGCATTAATGATAAAGTGGATTAAACATGCCCCGTTTTTCTAGATAGTGCCCCTCTGGAGTTTCACTGGGACCAAAGTGGATCTGGCATTTAAACTAAAGAAATCCCTGTTTAGCGTGTGGGAGTCTCTGGAGAGGCCTCAGATCTGCATTGCAGCTGTGAAACACAGCATCTCCTCTGTTGCTTATCAGAGATCTATGTTTCTCCTGGGAAAATTTTGCCCAAAGGATTCAGCCCTTGCCAAATTTTCTACTGGAATTTGTTTGTTTATTTTAAATTTCTTTTTAAACATCTGAAACCAACAAACTTAAAAAATGCTCTAAATCTATCAACTTGAGTTAATCTCTTAAAATTAAATAATAAAAAAAAAATTAGTTCCTCTAGGCTGCCAACTTCTATTTCTAAGACTTAGTCTAAAATAGATTTAAATTACTGAAATTCTAAACCCAGGAAATATGAAGTTTAATTGGAAAGAGTCACAGTTTTTTTTTTTTTCCTGTGCTACTACACCTGCTCTTGGCATCTGATTCTCCTGAATTTTAAAATGGTTCATATCAAAGAGGCATGTGTGTGTACAGTGCTGTTCTTTTGACCTCTGTGCCCGCTTTGCAGCCACAAGGAAATACAGGTACCCAAGGAACAAGTCACTCAGGGACAGCTCTGCCTCATCTCCTCCCCACTCAGTCCTCCTGGAGAGCTTTCCCCTTTTCTATGCTCTCTTCCTTCTTTGTGTCTATACTCATTTGTCATGCAAAAAATATCAGGGCAGGAATAGAGCCAGATATTTTAGGTCCAGTACAGCATCTAATGTTTTCTATGGTTTCTAGTATGCTGAAAGGCAGAATTTTGCCATGATGCTGTGTGGACCATGGAGATGATGTTTGGCTGTGAATGCAGCTACATCTCCCACAGCTTCAGGCATGTTCCAAACAAGTGGGTGGGCTGGGATCTATAAATAGTGTGTACTAAGCCATCTTTTAGTTTATAGGGAGTGATGGTAGAAAACACACAGCTACAACATATTTAAAGAATTTATTACTATTAGATCCTCAGGAGGTATCTCTGCTTACTTCACAAACATCTGTTTGTTGGAAAGACCATTTTGATAAGCAATTTCCTCAGCCTCACTCTTGCAGCAGTGCAGAAGTTACGGGTGAGGAGGATGATATGGTCCTTTTTGGTCCCAGTGCAGTGTGGTTCTCCCCAGTACAGGGGTGTAGCACCACAGTTATTTTCTCACAGCTGCACCATACAGAGACATCTGCAACACATGAAGCACTTGGACATCAGCAACCATAATCAAACCCCCAAAGTGAAACTTCAAGGAAAGGTGCTCCCCAAGGACCCACAGTCCTCTGGGTAAGACTCATTTTGAACTCTAGTGAGGTTAGATGGAGATCTTCCAGTGTATCTCAGCATTAAATATGTTTGTCCTGGAAACAGCTTCAACTGCATATTTTGAATGAAATCTCTTTTCTCTGGAGAGAGCTAATGGTCAGCTATCTGTAGGTATTTTTCCCATGTCATCATCTGGAATCCTGCTGACTGGTAACATACAGAGCTGTCTGATATAATGTATGGCCAAAAATGGAGAATCCCAAGTTTCTGCCTGTTTCTGGTGGCTATTCAGGGAATATGGTATTCACTGAGGAGGACAGTGTGGGAGAGTAACCCTCTAAATAAAAAGTGAATTCTGATGTTTGTATACAAAGTGCATACAATGACTTGTATTTTAAGAGCCTTGCTACCTTGTCTCACTATCCTGGAAAAGACTTTGGAATATTAAAAAGAGAACAGTCAATCCCACTATCAGCAAATAATCCTCTAGGAGATAAATACAGTAAAAGAGTCATACTTGTCTTAGCCAATATTGGTATAATCTCAATTTCATAGGCTATTGCATTTGAAGAACTATTCTGGAACTATTCCGAGAACATACATGTGATGGGGTGAATGAGTAGAATATTATTTACCTTTAAAAGGTTGTGTAACAGTACATATCTCTAAAAATATATATTTCATCGTATGACCAGCCAGTTGAATGTCTTACTATGGTCCAGCAGCATTGTGGTACTGTACATTTTTATGGCACTGCTAAATTCGGATCCTGGCTCCAGCTGAAAGGCTCAGGATGCCATGACTTGCTGTTTGGGGCACTTGCCGAAGAGGAAAGCAAAGTTCAGGGTTGGATCCAGAGCCCCAGAGTCCCTGTTTTCCTGCTGCCAGGAGCACTAATTTTGCCCTACTTGTTTGACTAGGAATGAATGGGACTGGCTTGGTTTTCTTCCAGACCGGTTTTACTTTGCCTCATTATAAACTTCACCATGTACTGTCCTTTCCCCTGCCTTATCTCCCCGTCTCCTTCAAGGGCAATGCTGGAATGTAAGAGGGGTGCTTTTGCTGGGAGCTGTTCTGAGCTGAGAAGACAGGCAAAAGTGACCCTTTATCCTGCTTCGTGTTTCAAACAGCTTCCGCCTGCGGGGTGGGGATGTATTGAGAATGTGTGAGAGAAAACACTGAAAAGGGAAAAAAGGCACAAAAAGGGAGGAGAAAAAAGTACAGCAAGGAAGCTAGAGACAAACTTCCAGTTGTGGATTATTTCTCACCCAGGCTCTAATTAGGAAGCCTCTTATGGGACTGTGAAGCTGTCAGGCTGCCAAATGTCAGCGTGTTTATCGGAGATCAGGCGAGTCTCCTGTCTGCAGCAGTGGGTTTGGTGCCGTGATCCTCCTGGGTCCTTCCAGCGCGTGTGGCTCACTCGGCGCTGGCACCTCCGGGGGCTTCGAGGCGCAGTGGAGGGCTTCTTCTTCTCCGTTAAAAACCCTAAAAATAAGCTCTTTCCTGGGATTTGGCCTCTTCATGCTGGTTCTGCATAGAGAGGGTTAACTATACAGTGCAGAGCAGCTTCAGCGTATGTGACTCAGATTCCCAGGGAAATCCCCAGCTTATCTGATGGAGCCTGTTAGTCTGCTAATTGAATAAACTCCTATTAAAAGTGCAATGTTTTTTAATGACTGCTAACAACGGGCCAGATTCTGATCTGATCCTTTCGATTGGGACGGTTTTTGCTGGTGGTGGGGCCCAGCCCCTGAGTGCAGCCGCCCCCAGCCCCACCGGCCCCAGCAGAGCCGCAGCCCGGTACCCCCAGCACAGCGCCTCCAGGGCTTTTGGGCTGCAGGCGAGCTACCGGCCTCCAAAATTCACATTTAATGAGCCAGGACTTCATGAAGTGTAACAGGCAGGAAGCTTTTATTGGGGATCTGTAGGAAGAGGCAGCATGCTGCAGTGCAGCCAGTGGAGGAAAGCCTTTGTTGGGATGCTACCCGGGATTTCATGTAACGTAATTGCTGCAAATATTTTTTACGTGATTCGAGCTGTACTCTGAGTAATTAACTTCCCCGGTGTTGAAATCAGGTTGATTTGTTGATTCTGCATATAAGATGTTGTCTGTATCTGCCTAGGAAAAATGTTGTGTATGGCTCCGCATATGCACATCCAAACCCTAATTTTAATTAGAATTATGTATATAATATCTGTATCTCCTTTTTCTCAACAGGAATTGACTTTGACAAGGTTTATGCCTAACAGGAAAAATTTTAAAAATGTGGTTAGCGTTTAAAGTAACTTAGTTGGGTTCCAGGGTACTTCCAAAGGAGACTGTAACACCTCTGATTTCAGCTAGGCTCAGGGTGGGGTTGAGCTCTCTTGCATGACCCTGTGACCACATTTGCCTTCCTTTTCTTACCTGAAACTCCCAGTGGGTTACCCAAGCCTATGTGACATCAGAACCATGTGAAGTTTTCTAATAAGAAGACTTTTTTTTGTTTCTTCTTGCAAGCCAGGAATGAGATCTGACCACCTTCACCTCCGCACATCTCCACACCTACTCAGTTCCTTTGTGTCCTTTTTGCTTTTCTCGTAAGGAAAGTTTCTATTAAAATGCGGGAGCTTCTTTTAGGAGGTCCCACACATCCACACTGACACCGAGCTGCTGCTTTAAGTTCCATAGCAACCCGTAAGTTGTGGGTTTTTTCCACACAATAACAACGAAGTGTCAAAAGCCTCGAGCTCCTGTTATCAGAGGCAGAGTCTAAGCCCCATTTCTCAGCCTGTTTTCTATTCCCCACTCCCGAGTTGTCAGATGCTGTGACATGGCTCCATCACACCACGACTAGCAGTCCCAACAAACAGAAAATGATTTCCAACTGGCAAACACGCTGTTTACTTTCCAGAAAAATTGCACTTTCCCATCTGACAGCTGATCAAGGGATCTCCTGCTGCTGTCAGCATGAAGAAGTGTTTAAACACAGGGATGGAAGTTTAAACATTTTCTCATTATCACAGAATAAAAAAAATTAAAAAAATAATAAAAAATAAAGGCATTGAGTCTCTCCGACCACCTGCTGTGCCAGTAATGAAGCGATGTCACATGACCAGCCGGCGATGACTTTTATCTCTGCCCCAATATCATTACTGAAGTGACACCTGTCACATGACCCGCATCACAGCTTTCATCTGGGCTCCCCAAATGCAGGTCTGGCTTGCGAGGGGGGATTTTCCTGGCATGTCCCTCCCCCACACACACTTTAAAGAGTACTGCCCACTCGCACCATTACAGACAGGGGTTTGCAAGTTTTAAAGCCCTTGGATCTTTTCTTGGGCATATATAATTTGGCCAACAAACTTGCTCCAGGCTGAAACAAAACAGAATCCTGGCCTGGGAAAGAAGTTATTTCATTTACTTCAAGATGTTTTTAAAGCAAATATTTAAGTCTGATGTTAAATTCTCTTTACATAAGGGAGGATGTTAAAGGATTTCTCAAAAACCTCAGATTTGGTTTTGGCTTTTTATTAGGTGGTGAGAAGAAACGGCTTGGTGACCCTTAAGCACAATGATCTCTATTTAAATGCACTTTATAAACTCCCATCTGCTTTACCAAAGCATCCTACCCCTGTCAAAAGAAAGTATTTTCTGCAGAAAGGAAAGGGTCAGTCCTGCACCTCTCTGCCAATGTCTGGGATTTTTTGTGAGGTGTTCAACAGCAAACACGTGGATTTGAGATGGGCCCACATAAATGACAGCAGTACTGAGCACTTACTTGTCAGAACCCATTCAGTTATTATCTCAAAACATTAGACATTCAAATGTGACAGGGGATGATCATCCCACAGGAACTAGATGTGAGCAGGTTGGAAATAAGAGAACATGAACTTTATGGATTTTTCCACCTCCTCCTGTCCTACTCCACACTGTTCCATGAATGAAGTCAGGTACTTTTCTCCCTGCATAATCTGATTCAGCTCAAAAAACAAAGAAAAACTAACTCAGCAAAAGAGTTCATAGTTTTCCATCTGTTTAGTGAATTAAATCAGTTCTTCAAGGGCTTACAAAGGTGCCAGGAGAAAAAGAGAAACACTGTAAAGCTTGAAGCAGGGAGGGCAATGGGGGAAGCGGAACTGCCTTTTTGGGTGGCACTAACTTGTTACATGAATTCAGATGTGTTTCTTGTTACCTACTCTTTCTGACTCATTACAACACTACAACCATTTTCCCCAAAAGCTGTAGCCCCTGAGATTGTGCAGGCCAGGGGATGGAAAATCTACTGAGATCAGAACTCCTGAAGTAAATAGTATTCCCATTAGTTGAGGAGAGGAGTGATTCGTCGTCAGTTTCTCTCTGATCTGGCGTGTTTTAGGCATTGGGCCTACAATGTTGACTTAATGAACAGAAAACTGCTGGGTTGCAGCATATCCAGGTCTTCCTGGCTTTCTGCCCCTCTAGATACAGAATTAAAAGGTATCATTTGTCTCTTTGGCAATTTAGCATATGGCTAAATTTAGCAGTGGCATGGCCATTATGGGTTAGCAGCTATGTAAAACAGCAAAAGTCATTCTGTGCCACTGCTCCAGGGCAGAAGAAATTTACAATTGATGCTCTGGATATACCATGAGGAAAAGTGACTCAGTTCTCATCACTAGACCCCTCACTGCCCAAGCATAACAAATCCTTTCATTTAATGTATCTTGAGCATTTAGTTGCTCTCAATTGGGAGCAGACATGCAGCCACAACCATCCCACTGCAGGCAATGGAGACCCTCCTTCTTCACTGCTCTTAGTCCAGACATCTCCAAGAATGCAAAAGGATTGCAGAACATCCCTATCCCAACCTGGGCATCATTTACAGCTGCTCTGTTTAGTATTGCAAAGGGAAGTCAGGTCACTGAGAGTGGCTGATGTTTGGGAGATCTGGATCCATGCCACCTAGAGGCAGAAAGACTTGGGACATAGCTTGTCTTCTCGTCCAGGCAGAGAATTTTTAAGGAACATAACATAAGGAATATCTTGTCCTCTTAACTGAGCAGTGTCTGCAGATAGTCTATGTCCCCTTTAATGTAGCTAATCTATACATTCCTTAAATTATGTCTGTAGCAAGGGCAGAGGGGACCATAAACAGTTGTGCTGCTCCCTGCCCAGATCTGCAGTGTATGTTTGCTAAACGATGGGCTGGAGTGGGGCTGGAGATGCAGCTCTCCTACACTAAAAGCTCACCTTTCAGCTGCTTCTATGGCTGCCACCCACAGCTCCTTGACTGGTTTTGTTCCAGTGCCTCAATGCTCTGCATAATTCTTGCTCAGAAAAGTTCCCCCAGTCATGCCAGTGACACTACTCAGATGAATAAAAATATTCAAGGAGGTTTGTGTGTCTGCATGTCAAAGATTTATCTTTGTCTTCCTTTTCTTCCCAGATGTGCTGTGAGGTTACACCAAGGCTACTGGTTTCTATGTCCCAGAACTAAGAAAAAGTATCTGAGATAACCGAAGCCAAGCAGACTAGTACTTGAACAAAGTAAATTACTTGCCTTCCCAATTCTTCCAGGCAGAATTCGATGAGAAATTTCACAGTAACTGCAGTTGGGAAAGAGGTCTCTGATTTCCCCATGTATCCCCATCAGCACTCACCTCAGATTAGCTTTTCTTCTCATAGTCTGTCAGCAGCCTTGAGATCAAGGAGATTAAAACATTGTGGAAACTCATTAATGAGCCAGGACTCTCTACAACAGCTGGACCAAAAATGGACTGCATTTGGCTGCATCTTAATTCTCTGCCATCTCCCCTCTGGTCATCAACACCTGCACACTTCTAGGATGCTGTATAAGACCACTGCATTCAGCTCTAAGCAACCAGTCTGCAATGCACATGTCTAATCCTCTGCTGGTGTGGAACCAGGATGCTGGTAATCCTGTTAGTAATGGCAGAAGCTCCCTCTAGGAAATTATAACAAATAGTCTTAAACAATTCCTTTTGTTGACAACTCTATCCAAGAAACCATCTTCCCTGGAGACTTCACTCAACTTTTGACTAATCCCCTCCTTCCCTCAGGAGCTCTTTTGTTGAAGGAGATTGTAGGCATACCCCAGGAATGACAGGTCTCTGTAAGCCTTGGATGAGCCTCTACATTCTTTCAATTGTCAGTCCCCATCTGTCCTGTTTGTACATCGATCTTCTGGTCCAGGAAGCTCTCTATTAAGTGACACATGGCTGAGTATATTCTGTAAGTCCAGTGTCCAGACTGTGCTGTTACATCTTCGTTGCCAAGTCAATCCTTCTGACATTGCTTTCTGGACAACAAAAGGCAGGATATCTGCACAATTTCATTCTCTTCTACTGAAAGGTGATTTTTAAAAACACACACCCCACCCCTCAAACTGTGTCTTTGTTTTATAATCTCAAAGATTTTTCTCCAGTTTGTCAGTATAAAGAGTTATTTCAAAGTTCCTTGGTGTAAGGGAGGGTACAATCTGCCCCTATTGCAGAGGAATTCTATTAGGGTAAAAATCCATGGCCTAAGTCCTGAATCAAAAAGAAAAATAAATCCCAATTACAAATATTCTGCAGGGCTAGTGCCTTCAGTCACTCTGCTTGTTAAAAGCTGGTTTAAAACAGGCTCTTCTCTTCCTGGAGATTCAACTACCCTGAGCTGGTACAGTATCACGTACATGTAGGAGGCACACCATTAGTTATCTGAATATTTATTTTGAGAGGCAGAATGAGAACAGTAGCAGATTCCAATGATCCATATGTTCCTCCTCAGCAGGTAGAGGGAAAGTGGTGGGTGGAATAGGGTAGAAAATGGGTGGAGTGTTGGCATGGAGTATGTATCACCCTGGGACAGACAACTGAGAGTATCTCATCTTTTCCTGTAACCAGAAGGAGAACAAGGAGGAGTCTGTGATGATGTTTCATCCCTTGCTGTGTTGCTCAGGGCCCATGGATTCAAGATGGAGCCTGGTATGTTTAGTTTTTTGGTTTTGTCTATTTTTGTAACTTAACTCAGGTTGGCAAATGAAGGAAGGCTGGCCAGTTTAATTATGTTCCCAGGAAATTTCATTCTCTCATGTGCCAGCGTGAGGCTGTTGTGCTTTAGATGCCTATCTACCTCTCATTAGATTTGAAAAAGCATACAGAACACCCTGCTTTCCATTGGTAGCCTATTAAAATGACAAAAAAATTACTGTTTCATTTATAATCTTTCTTGCATGTCTGAATCCAGATGCCTTTAAAAAAGAGAATTAATAATATGAACACCATCACATGTAGAATGTTTTCCTGTAATGAGCTGCAGAAGAAAACTTGAGTTAGCATTTAAGCTTGTTTAGTATGCTTTGTAAGCAGCTAAAAAAAGGGACACAATCATTTTGAGGCCAGGTTAATATAAAAAAAAATATTTAAGAGTGTCTCCTACTTGTTTCAAGATTTCACTATTTTAAATGATATATTTGTGAAATGCTCTCTAAGTCAGTTAAAATGGGCCAAATCCAAGTTCACTGAACACTGAGGCAAGAGTGCCCTCTTCAAGTGAGTTGTCCCAGAAGCCTTAATGGAACTGACAGCCAGCTTTTCTGGCAGGATTAGTTCCTCTCTGATCACAGAGAGGGAGCAGCCGTCCTGTCTGCACTCAGCTGAGCAGGTGAGAAGGGAAGGCATTCAGGCTGCTTCCAAAACCCAATCTGCTCACAGCGCTGGCAATGCCAGCTCTTTCTTTAAAGGATTCAAGGCTGGCCTCTCTGCCTGCTGTTGTCTACATGACGAGGGCAGAAGGGCTAGAGAGGCTGTGAGACCAGACACGGAGTGCTGGGACCTGATCCTGTAGCAGGTAAGTGCTAGCTACGTGTATTTGAAAGCACAGATGGATAGCTGAGGTGTGGCCTGCTATCCTCAGGTTGCCTCTTAGCTTGGCAGAGAATAAGACAGTCAAACTAATTTGGCCTGAAGATCAGTTTCCAGGTCTGCCCTGCAAGCACAGACCCAGCGGTGACACTGACAGGACACATGCTGCTAACAAATGCACAAAGTAAACAAAGACACAGGATATAAGAAAAGGATATTTTCTGGTAATTTCTTTCAATAACAGTGATTTTAAGTGAGCTTTTAGTCTTCTGTAACAAAAAGGAGATGAAAAATATTGATGCTGAAGCATCATTTTCAGGTGTGACATTAAAATAGTGATTAATTAAAACCAAGGATATTATAAGCTAAGGAGATTTTGCCTAGCTCTGCCCAGGTTCCAATGTGAAATCAAAACAAGTAAGCTATGAAATGTGAACTCAGTAGGCAAGGACAAAGGAGAACAAAGCAATTTGGTCATTTTAAGCAATGGGGAAATGAAGCAGTATTTTGACTGGGGAGGCATCAGAGGAAAGGGCACTGGTCTGAGACTTGGCAATATGACAAAACAAATCCAAACCTCCCATGATACCACTGATGATTGTTCATTGGGGGCCATTGGGTTGCTGATCTCTTCTCTCTGAATGTGAGATTTCCCACTTTGTTCCCACCCTGGAATGTGATCATCCAGCCCTGAGTATCAGATCTGTTTTCCCACTTTCAATACACGAAGGAATTCATGGGCTAAGGGTGATGGCAGCAGCTTTGATAATGGCAACTACATGCTTACCCAAGAATTATTCAATCATCCATGATTTCTACCAAAACTTGCTTGAACCTCCTGAGACACGGCTTTTTCAGTAAGAAGCAAACAGGTCACAGATTTCAGGTTGCAGTCTCACTCCTGGAACTGTGAGCACTGATTGTCCTGAGGAAAAATCAGGCTAAAGAGAAAGCTGCAAAGTGGTCCTTTTCCTTCATTGTGCTACTTTCTTAATGCTCTCCTGTGACATTAGCCACAATATAAACCAATCCAGGATCCTATTTCTCACAGCTGCATTCCTTCTGATTGTTTTTGGAAAATGATTTCTTTAATCTAGACACCCTTCTCTAGAAATCTCATCTGCAGTTCCTTACCTTTTTTTCTTTTTCTTGGAGCAACCAGCAAAATACTATTTGGTAGAACAGTGGTAGGAATGCAACCCGCTAATCAAAAGGATTCAAATGGATCTGCGCACTGCCAAGCTCTCTCCTTCCCACCCAGCAGAGGGGAAAAAAAGAAAAAGAAAAAAGAGATAGAGCAAAGGCACGGAGCTTCTCTCCTTCAGCAATCTCACAAATGCAAAACCTTCCACTCCAGTGACTCCTCATTAACTTACCAAATCTGACAGTCTAATTATCGTAGCCGCTTCACACTTAGAATAAATAAATACTAAAGTGGGTGTTTAAAGAAATTGAGCAGTGAAATTCAGTCATCTAGACAGTCAATAGAGAGTTTATTTTAAATTTTTATATTCTTATGTATTTATATCATTTTAGGAAAGATAATGAGATAGTTGTCTTTCAGGCTAATTGAGTTCCTATGCTCATAGTTGCTTGCTGTCACAATTTCAAACTTAGCTTTAACTTTTGTGCCTTAGAAACCTGATCACTACATCCCCATTTACTCTTTTCTGCTGATAACTGGGTGAAGTCAGAAGCGCACCTGAAGATGGGAAATGACTACGTGAGACTTCCAGTCTGGATGCCTTTCACAGCAAACAAGACAACTAAATCTTTTCAGATTTGCATTTGGGAGTGTTAAAGGGAAAATGGAAGTTAAAGAAACCTCAGATATAACTTGCAAATAGACAAAATACGGAAAAACATCTGCTAACCTCTGATGCAATAGTGTCTGCCTCCACGAACAGTATTAACAGCACTCCCCCCAAGAGCAGTTTGTCTCCCTGAACAATAAGACCTTTATAGAGATTCTCTGGCTGGAGATCAATGGGAGTCAGAGCATTTGATCCATGTCTGTAGGACTTTGTTTCCACAAGTCATGTGGGCCAAACTTTGCGCCACTTGCTTTTGCAAGAGCAGGAGCTGGGGAGTGAGCAAAGGAGATTTTCCTTCTTTTCTCATCTTCCCCTTTGCCCTGTGCCCCTAAAGAGTGCCCAGCACAATGCCTGCCCCAGGACAGCATGCGGGGAAGAGCTTAAACAGGGCAACACGTCTGTAGTCCTGTGCACTTGGCAAGCATCTGCTGTGATGTTGCAACAGCTCTTTCCTAGGGTGGTGACTTAATGACAGAAAACAAAACTTTAATGTCCTGTCAGTATGAGGGCAAGCAGATCTTCCACCACTGTGGGGATCACACCAGGTGAAATGAGGGGTGGTTTTCCTGAGTTAAGTGCAGATTTGTTTTATCACCTCACAGATAAGAACACTTCTGGCTTAGGAGGAGCAGCTGAATTTCCTGCTCAACACTGGCTTTGATTTATTCCTGTATTAAGACACATTATAAGCCAGATTCATACACCTGGTAGGAACTTTCTAGGCATCTGTATCTGACTTGCAGTGAAGGATATCTATTTGCTGTGTACAGAGGTCACAAAGCAGAGTGGTAAAAAACCAAATGACTGTATGAACCTTTTAGCTGTGTAGGAGAACCTAAGGAAATCATCCAGCCCAAACAAGGGGTCATGAAAGCCAGCTCTTCTTTATATGTCCCCTGTGATAATATTTACCAGTGCTGGTTATTCCTAACAATTATGGGATTTTTGGTAGGCACTGGCTTGCACCCTTAACCTCCTCATTGCCCACACTTGCTTACTTGCTTTGTCTTAGTTTAGATGCAACAGACATTAAAATGACTGTCAAGATCAAACCTCCCTCCTCCTCCTTGTCTCTGAAAGGCTGAATCGTGGGCTGTTTCAGGAGAAATGGTACAGTGTCTTCATCACCTGGTGCACTGGTTTTGTGTTGCTGTGGGAGGTAACGATTAGAGACCAATTGTACCCAAAAAGAGCAAATACCTCCTAGTCAAAGCCAGGATCACGTCCATGCAACACACAATCCTCCTCATGGAGCACATACTGGAATTTATTACCTGCTGTGCTGAGGGTATGGCCAGGGTTGAACGTCTCCCACACTGTGAGAAAGGTCTCTACTGAGACTGGACATTGGTCTGGTGGGGAAAGGGTCTGAGCTGCCACTCAGGCCTCCCTGGGCCCTGTGCCTGGGTGGGTGGGCCAGAGCTCCTTCTCTCTCGTGTTTTCTTGGGAGTGCACTGTTGATAACCCCAAATCCCACTGCTTACCTTCCCTGCTTGCAAGCCTGCTCTAAAGCATCAGAGGGCAAAAGAGAGGGAAAAGAAACCAAATCTATAACTAAGAATAATAAGCTGCAATTGTTACTGTGTCTGACCTGTCTGACAACAGAGTGAGATACCTCCTCAGAAGGCCCTTTGCGCTTCAGGACTGACACTGAGTTGAGAGCACAGCTCATGCTTTCTTGATTCAAGGATCTCATCTTTCTTCCAGGAGGGATTAATTGGACAGAAAACATTCTGCTTTAGCAGGTGGCAAAGGGCTAGACTGAAGTTTTATCAGAGCTGCTGCAGTGCAGGGCTGCACTGCACAAAGATAATTGTCTCAGGATGGGCTTCGGCCAGAAAAAGGACAGCAAATGCTCTGGTTTTACAAAAGGTCATCACTGCCACGCCTTAGGCTACTAGCCACACTGAAGGGAAGCTGGAGAAACCCCTGCACCTCTCTCTGGTTTTATATCCAGAGGTGCTGGTGGCACGTGTAGAATTAAGGCCACCAAGACGATGAGCAAGATTTGAAACCGAGCCTCAGTAATCCCCTCCTAGAGCTAGAGACACAGGAGTGAGCAGCTGTGAGAGAGGCCCATCTGTGGCCCAGCCCACTCAGAGGACAGAGAATCTTCTTCCTCCCTTAGAGCACGGGCTACTCTTTTTTTCTAGCACTTTGCACTCAGATGAGCATAGCAACAGCAACTTGTTCCACTCCGTAGGAGCTGACCTCCAGGAAGGAAAGAGCCCCGTGGTCTCTCTCCCCCTTCCCAGGGGCAGCAGCCAGCCTCTAACCATTAACAGTCCCTCTAGTAATCAGAAACATGCTGTTTGGAGGGGTACTTAACTTGGAAACAGTGATTTCTCCAATTATTTTTTTCCCAGGAACTGACCTTTGAAAAACATCCTTAAGCTTCCAGCTTGTCATAACAACTTATTAAAAGGACAGTTATGGATACAATTATTTCACAAAAACAGAGAATAATTTCTTACAAGAACCTTTTTTTTTTCCCAAATGTTTCTCTCTTACTCTCTCACACACCTTGGGATCAACCCCATCTTCTTTCACCTTTCATCTCCAGATCATCTTCCCCTTCTGCTTTAACTTTTCCCTTCAGAGGATGGCAACTAATAGCCAGCATCCTCCAGAACAAAGTGGGAACAGAATATATTTAAAATCTGCACTGTTATCATAGCAACAAGAATTTTAAAATGATACAGTTAAATTCCAAAATAGTGTTATGCCAAAGTGACACAAGAGGGCAAATGTCTTAAACAATTATGGCAATAGGAATGGCTACATGGGGAATTATTCAGAATTGCCTAAATTTTACAGACTTAATGAGTCACTCATGAATATGGTCTTGTATGATTGTACTGTACTTGTTTCAGCCCTGTGCACTTTGATTCTGTTCTCAACACATTGGTTGCTATGATAACGCCATGCAGTTTTCTGTCTACAAGATACTTCTTGCTGCAATATGGGGGATAATAAATATGGGATGGTGCCTAAACCCAGGTGAAATTAATCTGTCTTCTCGCTGGCAGCAGATCGGAGAGATTGACACACTATGCCAATCTGTTTTCTCATTCCTTCTATTTCTCCTCACTCTCTCCCTTTCTCTCACACTGTCTGTCTCTGTACCTGTTTTTTTCCTCTCTCTCTCTCTCTCTCTCTCTCTCTCTCTCTCTCTCGGCACTGACACTTTCATCTTCTCCCTTGGGGATTGGAGATGTCACTGCGGGAAGTGCTTGTCCGCCTCTCTGGCAGCAGCAGAGCCCTGTGGCTTTGACAAACCTCATTTAATTGGGAGGAAGCCAGGAGGGTTTGAAAGAACTGAAACATCCACGAAACTCCTTTTATCAGGCATAATTTAAACTCTGCATGGAAAAAACCCTATATGTATAAAGAAAAGTCAACTTCCCTCCTGCTGTGTGTGCTCCCCTCCTCCCCCCCCGGCACAGGCAGGCTCCTGCGAGATTCCATCTTTTCATTTTTCTAAAAGTGTCAAAGTAGATTTGTGCTCTGTGGCTGGGTGAACAGAAAAGGAATGCAGATGTCTCTCAAGCACATACACACACAGAGCACCTTCTGAAGGGCAGTGGTTTGGAGGACTGGGACAGATGCTAGCTGGCTGCTCCTTTACTTGGGATGTGTCGCAGGAGCCAGAAATTTGATTTTCCAATAGCTTGACAACACATTCCATGAAGGCTTTTTCTTAATTGCCCCTATCTCAAAACACACCACCAAACTAACTGGTGTAGAGGATGCCCAGGAGGCAGCAGAGAATGCAAGGCCCCTTTGGCCTGCTGCCCGACAGGAGGGAGCTTTTCCTAGGAGCAGAACTGTAGCTTGAGAGACCCTGTATTTATTGTCAGTGCAGGACAGGAGAGGCAGACCTGTGTGTGCAGCTATCTGCTTAGGAGAAAGGAGCAAGGGAAGAAGAAAATCAGGTAAAACTGAGGGAGAACTGGTGTGACAGGGAACAAGGAACAGCTGTCTCAACATCAAAAGGGAGCAGGAGGAGCAGTCCAAGGGAATTGGGGCTAGCACACCATGCTGAGCAGATGGGAATTCAGGACATCAGGAGGGACCAGTGGGTGAGTTACACTGAACACACAGAGTTAGCAGGGGGAAATCTCCAGGCCCTTGGAGTTACAAAATGAGGCAGAAACGACCTGTCAAAGCATATACACCTCTGCTTTGCAGATGGACCATGGTGGCAGCCCAACAAGGTCCCCTTCTAGTATTGACACAGTGGTCAAGTGGAAGAAAACAGAAAAACAAGTTCTCAAATTTGCAATGCGATGTAAACTTTGCAGCATACAAGAGCAGGGAGAGAGTGCAGGCAGAAAAGAGAGACATCTGGGTGAATGGCAGAGACTTTCAAAACAGAGAGGAAACTCATAGCAAATAGCAAATGCAGCAGCTCCTTCTTGGTGAGGTGAAATTGGGAGTTAACTTACCAGCAGGAACCTGATAAAGCTGAGGAGGCAGAGGGCTGAAGAAGCCGTGAAGAAGTGTGTCTTGTGCAGAGATTCGGCCTTGAGGGAAGGCTGTGAGCATCCTGGAGGCCAAATTCTCTGCAGCTGGCACCCTGCTCATCCTAGGAAAACAGAAGAAAAAATAGCACAGGAGATGAGGACAAGCAAGAAAGCTGGAAACAGAACATGACCCAGCCCTTCTCAGCTCTAGCCAAAGGTGGTGGAAGGACACAGGGGAGCTGGATAAACCCACCCCAGCTATATAGCTTTTCAGGACATTTGCTTTTCCATCTGAGTTTGACTATGTTGGAGTATATGCATCCAGGATTTCAGCTCAAACTCATGTTTACAGACGAATTTTGAAAGCAAATTTCTGTTTTGTAAAAAGGTTGTAAGTGAAAGGGGAAATGATGCTGAGGAGACTATTTTACATGTTGTAATATCAGAGTTTGATGGTACCAGTTTACAGTGACAATCCAAATGTTGAAAATAATGTGACTGGCCCACTGAGAAGACTAGAGGTCAAACCTAATAAACCTAAAGAAAATACCATTTCCTCTTCTCCTATCCCAGTACCAGTAGTGCAGCTGGTTGTAAAATGTGTTGGGGATGCACAGAGAAGAACCTGTTTCTCAGGATGAGTGTTTAAAATAGATGGAATACACATATGCTCCATGCCCAGCAAATACCAATGCCAAGTGGCTGCTCTCTAGAGGAGCACACAGCTGGGGACAAGGAAGTGGAAGAGTGAAAACAAACCAACAAGCAAACAAATAAAAATAGTAATTTAGTTTTACAGCTTTTACTTTGTTTGTTTGTTCTGATCACGTTTCAGCTTCAGAGCATGGCCTGTTGTGCTTCTTCCCTTGGCCCCCAGCAATGCTTCCCCTCCAGGTGACATCAGGGGCTGGGATCCCCCTGCCCCTGCACTCCCCCTCCCTACACAGGACATTTGACATGCTGACATTTTTGTTTGGAGGAGATAAAATGTAAAATATAAAAGAAGAGGAAAAAACTACCAAGATAGAAGGAGAGAAAGAGACCCTGAGAAACAAATTTATAAAATGTATCTGGCCTCACTGTGGTAGATGCTGAATTTTCACCTCCAGCAAAACAGTGCAAGCCCCTGCTTCCTTGAGGAGCAGGGATGGAATAGGGAGCCAAAGCATCCAGTCTGAGGCTTCTTGCTAGAGCTGAATGACAGGATCTTACTGGAGACCTTCTGTCCCTCGGGCAGGCTCCGCTGCTGCGGGCTCACACTCTGGGCAGCAACACAGTTCAGTGCTTCCCACCATGGCTCAGGCTTCCTGGTGGTGGCCAAGCTCTGTGGAGAGCTCCCCGTTGATTTCTGAATTGTCCATGGAGAGTCATGGCTGACTGGTCTGTATGGAGCAGCTCTTTCCTTCTCCCAAGCTGAGCATTCCAAGGCAGTTATTTGGCCATGGCAGCACCATGGCAGGACTCGAAGGCAGAGCAGGAGCTGGCCCACAGGCAGCCCAGAGCTCTGCCACATAGGTGCTAGGCCAGCCCCTTGGTACGACCTGTGATGGGGTCTGTCAAAGGATTATGGCCAAAAAGTAGAAGTGCAATATAGCACAGTTGTAAGGAATATACTTACTGCTTTGTTCAGGCTGAGAGAGGATTTGTTCTGTTACAGGACCTGCATTATCAGGGTTTGGGACATACTGAGCTTTCTGTGTTTCTCAAGTTGTGTGTGGCAATGGCTGGCATTTCAGTAACCTGTGCTTTGCTGAAAACGTTAGCATGTTTGTTCAGCCATTTAGAACAGCATCTGCGAAATGGTGCTCTGAAGGGCAACACACTTCCCTCCTAGCAGGGCTGGATCCCAAGCAATGAGCTGAACAGATAATAAACAGCAGCAATGAAAAATGTGCTTATGTCCCCAAAGGATATTTGATTATTGACGTCTGCTTGTACACAATCTTGAGGACAAATCCTGTCTTGTCTTTTCCTACATAACTATAAAACCAGTTGTGTGCCTCAAAATCAATTTAGGGGGATTTGATTTGAATGACTCCCTGAGCTAGGTTAGGGCACTTTGTCTTATTATAAATTTCTTTCACTGATATATATATATACATTCTGTATATATGTGTGTGTATATGTGCTTGAAAAAATACTCCCTTCCCTTAGTGCTCTAGGGAGTGATTCAGCAGTGCTGGTGTGTCTGGTCAAGCTGAGTGTGTAACCATGGCCTTCATCTCATAGCTTTTGGCCACTAAGAATGTGATTTTTCCCCTCCTAACTAATCACAAGATTATTTCATTGTCTCATGAAAATGCTGTCCTAGCATGTCTTCCTTACCGCTGTTGAGCAACATTCCTACAGTTTGTTTTCAAAAATGAAAATTGGGACAGTGCGAAGTCTGTCCTCAGTCTGGGTAAGAGGGCCTGGGAAAGTACGACCTTCTCAATTGAACTGTGCCCCACAAAAAGCTGCACACAAAGTCATTGAATCACTGCTTATCTCAGCATAATCACTACTCCTCTGAGAATAATAAACCCACTATGTGTCTACCTTTGCTGAGATCTCTCAAAATCAGTTGCTTAACTGATGTTAGATCTGCTTGTTACTACAGAGCCACCCTGCTCTTCCCGAGCTTGCCAAAAGAGCTCATTTCAAGTTAAATGATTGCATAAAGAAACAAATAAACCCAGAGGCGATTTTGACATTGCTGTTATAGGTAGCTTGCCTGTCACAGATGACTTGCAGTCTCTGAGGTCTTCTGGAAGCAACCAGTTCTAGAAAGTGTAATATGCAATCACAAGATTAAATGAAAATCAAGCCAAAACCCATTCTTTGAGCCCCTACAAAAAAATGTGCTCAGAATTTCCACGGGCCCTATAGAATCTATCATCTTATTATTTATAAATATACATTATTCCTATAGGTCTTGAGTACCTGCATTGATCTTAATAAGGCTGTTCCAGTTCTGTAACCCTTTCCTTTCATATATCTGTGAGTATAGGCCTTGGATTTCCTCCTGTTAGAGCATGAGTCTTAGCTTTGACATCAATAAAAGCAGTATCAGTCCCTAAAGCCTTCACACAAAGGAAGCAAAAAGAAGTTTGCAGGCCTGAAACCTCAGCGATTGTCTTGGCTTTCCAAGGGGCTGCTGAGCTTCACATATTGCCCCGTGGGTACATGGGGCTTTTCTACATGGATGCAGCAGTAAGACTGGGGACAGAGACAAGGCACTTTGAGCCCACTCTCTTCTTGCCCACAGCACTCACTAACCACTCCAGTTAACCACGCTCATGGAGGCTTTGTACTCACTGATTATTGTGATCTCTATCAGACTGGAACTTAGCAGAGTTTGCAGTTTTGTGAAGTCTGTGTTCTTGTTGGTATTTTTCAAGGACATCTTTCTAAACATCGTGGTAAATACAGAGGAATACATTCCTCAAATGTTTTATTGTAAAGCATGAATTTTCTCAGGCTTAGTTATGAATGAATGGCTTAAGCCTGGAAAATTTCCCCTTAGACCTGATCAACAGGGAGATTTTCTTGCATCAGAAAGGCTGCAATTTCTACCCACCTACATTTTCCTGAGCTCTGTATCTGACAGCAGAGAATGAACAGTGGCACTCCAGTCATGGAAAGGAGAGCCAGAAAAGTGGTGTCGACCTCTCTTCCAGCTCAGCCTGGACAGGCATTGCCCCCAGCAGTGAAACCACCAGCAGGCAAGCACCACTGGTCTGCTGCCAACAGACCCGGGGCTCGGTTGTTCTTTATGCTGCACCCTCCGAGAGCATCTGCCCTCCCTTCCCGCCTGGAAGCAGCAGGCACTTCATTCAGGGATGGAGCTGCCTGCTGCAGGAGTCCCCTCTGCCTTTCCTGCGTGGCTGCTTCCAGAGTGCCAGACCCAGCCTCTGACTTGGTGCACAGACAACTTGAAAAAGTGCCAATGATCCAATGTCCAGCCCCTGACCTTCCCAGCAGCAATCTTGCACCATTAAACCAGGCAAGGTTGTTAAATCTGTCTGTCACAGGGTAAGCAACAGTTCAGAATTCAATTGTTCTCCTACACCCAAATACTAAGGTAATTTCTAGAGGAGTAAATGGGAACATAGCTTGGGATGGGATTCATGACTATTTATGTGCCAGAGCACTGGAATATCACCAATATATAGAAGTTAAATACAAGCATCTTGAATCCTCCCTTCCCAAATAAGTCACCAAGATTGGCAGAACATTCCTCTTGGATCACTAGTTACATTTCCACTGGATCATTTCTCCTTCTTTTTGCCTTTGAGTCTACTAAAAGTGTAGAAATTATCCATATTGGATAGAAATGTAAAGTTTCCAGATAGAATAGAAGAAAAACTATTTTAAAAATGGTTTGGAAAGGCAAAAAATTTTCTGTATGAGGTAGAAACTTTTGCCTCTTCACAGAGCTGGCCAGAAGCTTTCAGATGTAACTTTCTGTCAGAAAAATTTGATTTGTGAGATGAAAACATTCTATGACAATATATCAATTTCATTAAATATTTAGTAAAAGTGCCAAGATTACTCAAGTATTGTACTTTACTGAAATCTTTTAAGATTAACATTCTTTAACGAGTTTAACACAGAATTTAAAAAATGCATGTTCAGTTGGTAACAGCAGAGCAAAATGTTTTAGTAATACCTAAGTGAAATGTCACTTTGTTTTTGTGGAGTGCATTTTCAGGATTAACATTCCGAAGAGGAAATAGGATTTTCTTTACATTAGAAATAGAAATATCAGCTTGCTTACTGGGACCTGGGAGGAATACCTGAATTATAATGTTTGCTGTCTTGAGCAAGCCTCTTGAATTAAATTTATCTCTTATGTAACCTGGAGATTAATAATTATCTGCAAGGGATAGTGTAAGAGTCAGTGAGCCAACTACTCCTGTCCCTGTCTAAACACATCTCTCAGTGAAGAATTCAGCTTGAGTGAGGACTGCCAAATTTGCCACTTTGAGTATACAGAGCTTTGATTATAAATGGCAGATATGGGTAAGAAAACAGTGTGTCTCTGCTCAAGGATTTAATGCAGTTAACTAATGCACTTTAAATCAGTTCAGATTAATCTCCTGACTGACCCCATATAGACAAATCCTTAGAGAATGCTAAGGCCCCGTTGTGTTGAGCAGGGTAGAAACAGAGCAGTAAATATTATCCCTACTGTAAGATCAAGACCAATCTAAAATTGTAAAACACTGTGAACAGCTACTTCCTAAAGGTAAGAGATAAAGAATATTTAGATCATTCCGAAAAGTGGATGAACTACTGATTTAATCACCTCACAATGATGATCTAGACATAAAATGATGGGATTGTGTACGGCTGATTGGCTTTTTTAATGAGTAAATCTGAAAGGTAGCACTTAGGTTTATTATTTTCTATCCTTATGCAAGGCAGAGTGTGCTAATGAGGAAATACCTTCCTATTTGAAAACCCAGGTGGAAGTGGCTAATGAACTGATAATGAGGCAAGCAAGCCAGAGGACAAAAGTTAAACTTTCCTAATTGATGAAGAGAGAGGAAGAGGATGCCAAGTGCTGCTGGATGAAGGCAGTGGGGTTGCAGGCTCACAGAGAAAATTTCTCTCATTAGTGAAATCTCTGTGGCTGCAGGACAGGAGCAGAGCTCTGTCTGTGTGGCAGGCTGGAAACTGCAGGCTGTGCCCATTGCCACGCTGATGGGAGGTTTCCCTACACGCTGGCCAGCATACATTGCACATTAGTTACAGTGCTGCTCTTCCCCTTGAGATCAAAGCCACATGCAGTTTATTGTGACAAGAAAAATATTATCGTTTTAGAATTCAGTTCTCAACCATCCCATTTGTCAAATGAAACATCAGCATTAAAAGTGAGATTAAAAATAAATAAATAAATAAAATCACTCGGAATGCAGACTACATCTGCATTTTCACAAATGTCATGGGAAGTTTGCGTTTCAGGGCCTGCTGCTTGTTGCCTCCATCTGCTGGTGACATTTTGGAAAAGCAACGGACACTGAAAATCCATACCTGGGAGCACAAGTTGACTGTGAAAAGCTTCTAAATCTCATTCAGCATACCAAAGCCTGCAGATACGTGAAAAATTAGGCTTTATTTGAAAGTCACTGCTGCATCTGGAAAGGCCTTGTGTGAAACCTGTATCTGCTCTGTGAGGTGATATTACCTGGCATAGGCAAGTTCATCAGTCAGCCTGTGCAATGAATCAAGGAGTAAAGCTTACTCTAGCAAGCTCATCATGTTATACATAGATATGCACTGTTCCCCACTCTTTGGAATCCAAATGTCAGAAAAAGCAAACAAAAACTAACTTGGTACGTGGAGTACCAAGTCCAGTATTCCCAGTTTGGCAAAAGCACTAGCTTAATGTCATGGGCTGTGATTCCTAATCCTTTCCTGCCCTTGACCCCTGCTGTCTAGATTCAAACTTGTAACCATTAATGGGGCTGGATCAAAACACTGGCCTTCTGGTGTCACCAATGGTGTTTAGAGGGGATTTAAACTCACTGCTTTTCAGCGCAGTGAAATGAACACAGCAGTAGATTAATGCAAGGATTTGAGCTCACACAGCATGAGAGCTTTCAAAAATAGTGTTAACAGAGCTACAACTGCCTCTTTCAGGGGAAGCAAAATGAGGGGAACAGAACAAATGAACAAACACAGGGCAAAGCCTTGTCACTATGGGTAGGGCTGGGAAGCCCAGAGAGCCAGGGAGACAGCCAGCAAATGTGCTGAGATGTGGGGCAGGAGCTCTCCCAATCCTTCATGTTCTCCACAGAGTGGCTCTCAAACCTGCTTGCAGGCCCTATGACTGCACGTAATTTCCTACCCAAGAGTCTCTCCAGCAGGGCTTCAGAAGGTGAGATCACAAGCCATGAACGAGTTACTCACCCATCCTTCCCATCCACCTGCAGTCAGGTTGAGACTTTGGCAAACTGTAGGGCATGGGCATGAGGCTCTTCCTGAACTTCTTTGTGCAAGAAGACACCGGGGCATAGGGTAGTCAAAAACTCCTTTGCACATTTCATCCCTTGCCAGTTGCCCATAGAGGAGGCAGGAGAGCTGCTCTTCCTCCAGCTGCCTTGTGTGTGCCTGACTCACAGACCCCACAGCCCATGCTGTATCCTCTTCAGACTGCAGCAGGATGTGCTCAAGCCCACAACAGTGACAGGAAAACATCTAAAGGTTTCCAGCTTTCATTTCAAAGTTTCCCACTAACCCACCCGGCCCAGGAACCCTTCCAGTAACAATCTCAGTCTGGGGCTGAGCCTAGGCTGCTGAATCCAGTGGGAGTTTTGCCATCAACTTCAATGAGAATAGGATCACACCTCAGTGCTTTGTTTTGCCAGTGTTCGTTCTTTGCCTCGGGCAGGAACCTGTTTGTTTGTTTGCTGCCTGTGCTCAGTGTGAACATCAATAGGACTAGCTAAAAGAATTCAAACCATCAGATTTGGGGAAGAGCTCCAAAGTTTGTTTGCTTATCTGAACCAACCCAGGCACCCAGATTCACACAAATGGTCTGGGAATAACCTCAGGAGAGAAGGTTTTCTCAGGCAGACTCCACAGATTGTGCTCAGGCTGAGCATGTCCTGGGAGGGAAACAGCATTTGTGCTTCAGGGAAGAGAGGGGAAGTGCCCAGAAGCATATAAATGGCAAATAGCTTTAAACAAAGAAACTAAATTGTCTTATTACCAGCAGTCCCATCAAAAAGTGAATTGATTTAGTTCATTAGTAGGGCAAATAGTCCAACTTTAGACTAGCCTTCTTCTGTCCAGACTGGTTTGTTCAATCCAGGTTCAAGCAAAGTGCTTGGTTCCAATATGTGGCTGGAACAGCCCCTTAGTCAGGCTCTCAGAAAGGGAAAAGGATATTGCCTCTCCAGCTAACACAGCTATTGCCCCAAACACTGACATAGCACCCCTCTTCCATGAGTTTGCCACCTTGGTGGGATGCTCCAACAGAACAGTGTCCTCTGAGTCCTGCATTTCTGCCTGGTCCAACCACAAAAGCCACCAGCATCCCAGTATCACAGCACAGCACAGGTCAATTCTGCCCATCTGGAGTCCATATGGGAAACTTTCTATCAAGTCTGAAAGCAAGTCAGGCTTGAAAACTGCTTGTGATGACTCGACTTCACTGGAGCTATTGCCATGCTGCCCAGGTGCCTGTCCTCAAGTTCCCAGCCCTGCCACTGGCACCCTCCATATCAGCAGAGGACAGCGCTGCTACTCAGACAAAACAGAGCTGAGGGAGTTACTACTCACAGCAGTTCTAGGCACTCACATTCTCCGTTGTCTGTGCAAGTTTCTTTGCTGGCACAGCCTTTATGCTTGCACTTTTAGATTGTCCCTCTACACAGCATCAGGATACCTAACCATCATCGCTCAGAGTTTGTACGTTTGTATGTTTGAAGCCTTGTGTTAGCAGATGACTTGCATAAAATAATTCTTTGTCATTAGTCCCTCCCACACATGAGCATTTCTTTATCTCCCAGACTGCTCTTCTCAACTTGTAGACTACCCAGCCAAGCCTTGTACAATTTAGAGAAGAAAATGCTTCCTCCAGCTGTCTGCTCTGTTCTTGCTTGCTATCCAAATTAAACTTGCTGTGGACAGCGACACATTCCCATTTCACGCTTGTTTGATTAATGTGTCTCAGCTAATTGTGTGAAAGATTCCAGTCCTTTCGACAATGAGACCAGGTTATTGTTCAGCCAATCTCGGCTACCATGTGAAAATGGGGGCTGTTTAGTGTTCATGCACCAGAATCAAAGGAGGGGCATCTTGGACTGGGTCACAGAGCAACACCCACTTCTTTGAAAAGATGTTACTATGCTCTACTAAACCTGTAAACCTCTCGCTCAAAGCACGTCTTCTCCCTCCTCCTCTCCCCCGTTCTTTTTCTCCCCTTCCAGATAGACAGGCTCCCCCCACCACTCTCCTATGGCACAAGTGAGAGAGAATGGCTAGATTGCAGATGGGTGAATTTCACATTCTAGGGTTTTTAATATTTCACTTTTATATTTCTCTTACAGAATAATCCTGCTGAGAGGCTGAGAATCAGTGCTCATCATTTCCCCCTCACTGACACTTGAATATATTTTCCCAGGAGAAAACATTAAACAAAAAGAGAAAGAGAGAAAGGGAGAGAGAGAGAGGGAGAGTGACTGAGCTAGCTTTTCAAAGCATACTTCTCAACCTGCCCACATCAAAATAAGAGACAACTGGCCCTTTGAAGTCCAGGACACAGACTTCTCTACCAGCCCATGTGGAAATAAAAGAATCCAGCTTTGTAAATCACACAGATTTCTCACCTTGCCCACATCAAAATCAGGGACAGTGACCTTTAAAGCTGAGGTTTAAAGGTCCCCAAACCAATCTCCATAAAAATAAGGAGAGTTCAGATAAACTGCATCTCCAGGTGCCTGTCAGCTTTTCCAGTCTAAAGCAGGAGACACTGGTCCTTTGCTCCACTCCGCTGAGGAGTGGAGACTAAATACACTGTGAAGCTTGCAGCAATGAAATCTTCCATTAGACTTACATACACCAGCACTCTGTGAGGCAACTTTGCCACACAGGTACCTTTGTTTGTACACTAAGTGAATCCCATTGTTGTTGGAGGTACCACAACACCACTGCCATTAAGTAGTTCAAGGGATTTAGTAACACCAAAGCACATGATTTTCCATAATAAGAATTACTGACCCAACAACTGAGTGACTAGTGGCTCAGAGAAAAAGCTGGCCTTCTCATGAGTTAAATCTTAATGAGTTAAATCCTACCTGGGTTATAGTTGGGGAGCTTGGAAAGTCCTGGCCAGGTGTCTTCAGTTGGGACTCCCAACACCTGCAAAAGAAGAAAGAGAGTGAGAAGAACAATAACCTGTTTCTGCCCATTCTTTGCCTTGGTGTGGAGTTGGAGGAATCGGTCTCAACGGAGAGTGTCTGGCCTTCCCTGTAAACCAGCACAGAATGACACTGCCCTGGCTGGGGCTGGATCTAACACTGTGCATAGAGGACACTGACATTTTAGCACTTGATTATCTAGCAGAAAGGCTCCTGCTGAGATTGAATGCTGCTGCTGCTGGTGATGCCATGATGATTTTTGCCTTTTCTTTCATACCCCTCTCATATACTTTTTCTATAGCTTTTATGTATTCTTAGTGCTTCTAGCCCACATTCTTAGAGTTAATATTTTGTTAAGCCGAGAGCCCGCACTCCGTGGCAGCCGGTATTGAGGGGTCAGAGAGCCCCAGACACCAACGGCCTCTCCAGAACACATCCTGTACCCTGAGCTGGGCCCAGCCAGGGGAAGGTTCCTGGGCCGGGGTTCCCTGGAGCCTCTCCCTGGGGAATCTTTGCTGGATGTGCTCATTTGTGAGGCCCAGGATGTGATCCCGAGTGCCCGTGGGTGTGCATTCCGTGTGCTCTGGGGCATTGCCCCTGGCTGGGCTGCACCTCAGGGGCTGCAATAAATACCCAGGGAAAACCCCCTTTTTTCTCCCCTAACCGTGTTTGGTTCTTAATTTTAAGACCAGGGCAAGGCATCACCGGGAACATCAGTGAAGGCATATGCAGCTCCACTGCCAGGTGCCACTGTTGCTGTGCTTGCCAGCCCAGGGGTCCCACAGTGGAGCCCTTTCCAGTGCTGAAGGTGTCCTCCCACAGCAGAGCTGCACTGGGGACTTGTGTGCTGGCAGCAGCTGGTATGCTCAGCAGCAGCACAGGCCCTGAGCTCTGAGAGAAGCCCTTGCCTTCTGAGGTGAAAAAGTAAAGCTGGCAAACAGGAGCTAGTAGCAGGAGCTAGAAAGCAGTGCAGAGCTTCATTCTGAAGGATACAGAGCTTCAGCAGACTCTTTGGCCTTTATTGGGGATTGTGGGCTTCAGCAGTAGCTGCTCACTGAGCAAAGTCTGGGCCAGTAAAGCCTCCTCCAACTTCATTTTAGTTGCTGAAATGTGTGAGATCAAGCATATCTGGATTTCTGCAGTTGCAGATGTTGAGTGTTGTGCAACCAGAAGATGAGCTGGGTGAAGGAGTTGTTCTCATTTAGAGTAAGCCAGGGAGAAAACAAAGTCGCAGGGTGCCCAGTTCATGTAGCCCCACGTGTGAGAGATAACACAGGAGAAGCAATGAGCAGCCAGGAACAGAGATGGGGGCTGGAGACTGCTTTAGGTGGCACTTGCCTCTAGAAGAATTGTTGGTAAAATGACAGCCAGTCAGTCCTGCTGATTCAACAGGACAAACACATTTCACAGAATGGGGATTTTCCAACTGTGTATCTATATGGTGTCTGAATCAACAGTCCTACATGGAGGTAAGCATGCTGGGTGATACAGACTCGTGCACACAAATGCTGATGGTCTCTGTACCAGTGCAGGGTGCCTCTGCTACTAGTACGTGAAAGGAGCTGACTATTAGAAAACAGTAGGAATCCCCATTCTGAACCTCACACTCGGCAAAACATCTCAAGTTAGGCATCGAAAGCCTCTAAGGAGCTTTGAAATCTTGGTCTAACACAGTCTCATTCCAGGCTGTATAATATAGTAAAATCTCCTGTGAAAAGCACTAATAATTTCATAGCTCTTTAAACTTCCTCATGATTTTTAAATAAAGGGCGTTTTTGCCTTCTACGGCACAAATCCTGTTAATCATGGTATTAGTTATAATACCAGAGAAATTATGATAGTGCTATAACCCTCTAATGCAAAACCACAGGAAATGTATCCAGAGATTTCTGAAACATAAGTGTAAGGATAGCCTTCATTCACAGTCTGAGAAACGGGACCCTGCCATGGCTTTGAACCTTGTTAATTAGCCAAGTATGGATTTTTTTTTCCCAATAATTCTTTTTCCCCCCCACTCTCTATGAAATTCAGCATTTACTTAAATGGACTGAACTCAAGTCTAAGAACTGGATGCACTTGTCTGACTTTTTATCACATTCCTAGTTACAAGCAGAGAGGAAAACCCTGCCAAGCAGGAGTGTTTCTGGATGAAGGGTTTAAGCAGGAAAAATCTGACTTACACAGTCTAAAGGCTATAAAGTGATTTCTCATGATTTTCTGAATTTCATTTTTTTTGTACTTTCTCCTTTGAAAACCCATGTCTGGAAAACACCCTATGCAGAAGAGCAAATCCTTGGGAGGAGCTGTGAAAGGGCAGACACAGAATCACAGAATATGCTGAGTTGGAAGGGACCCAAAAGGATCATTGAGTCCCAGTCCTGGCCCTGCACAGGATGCATCAAGAATCCCACCCTGTGCCTGAGAGCACTGTCCAAATGCTCCTTGAGCTCTGGCAGGGTTGGTGCTGTGACCACTTCCCTGGGGAGCCTGTTCCAGTGCCCAGCCACCCTCTGGGTGAAGAACATTTTTCTAATATCCAGCCTAAACGTCCCCTGACACAACTCCAGGCCATTCCCTCAGGTCCTGTCACTGGTCACCACAGTGATCCCTGTCTGCCCCTCCACTTCTCCTCATGAGGAAGTTGTGGCTGCAGTGAGGTCTCCTCTCAGTGTCCTCTTCTCCAGGCTGAACAGACCAAGTGATACCTACAACAAGACCTACTGTGAATGCATGGGTTGCCCTTGCTGTTGAGTCAGTAGCAGGGGTGGTAAGGAACACCCAGAAGCTGTCAGTGCTGCTGACTGCCTCAGTTCTACCAAGCTGTGCTAGGGATGTGGCTCTGTGTTGCTGTTTCCTCAGCAGAAAAAACTTAAGAAGCTACTGAATATGTTGCTGTCACTCACTGCTACCTTTATAAAGTAATTTCACACTTTCTTTTATGCCAAATCAGTCTCTAGAGCCGCACCATAAACTGGATGATACAAAATGTTCCAAGCTAAAATGAAGAAGGATCTTTGACAAACCTCAGGGTCTTGCCATTTTCACGGTAGTTCAGGAGCAGAATTAGAGCTCCTTTGTGAGAATGTGGTGTGCCGTATCCCACAGTAAGTAAAGGATTTAAAAAGAAGCAACAGAATTTGCAGTACCTGCACACCTTTTATGCCTTCTTCAATTTGATGTCACTTTAATTGGCTTTAAATTTTTGATGAGATGACAAACATCAAAGGGAAGTCATTTGATTTACTCCTGTGCCTGTAAGAAAGTTGCCAAATATAAAATGGGTTACAAAGTCTGCTATGAACTTGGCAGATTAGACCAAATTATTTCTGCTATTCACAGGACCTATGCTTAGGATTTCAAAATTAAGTAGGCTGGAGCAATGGATTCTTTTTCTCTTCCATTTCAGGGTGTATTTTTCTCACCAGCCATATCTTCTCCAGCTGCTCATGAGTACCAGAAGTTGCTGCAAATATTGGCTGACCTTGGATCATTTCCACAAATATACAGCCTGCACTCCTGCAAGAAACCCAAGGTATTAACTCATTCACAAAAACGACATATATAATATGATTGTTAGGATGGGTGGGGAGAGAGGCAGAGAGATAATTGTTGGAATGGACATCTAGAAATTCTGATTTTTAAATGCAGAAATCCTGATATAAGCTGTAAAACCTATATATATATATGTATATATATTTTGCAGTTCCAGTCTGAAAAGTACCAGTCTGATGTGTCAGTATTGTCCACCCACCTCAGGCGGGAGTGTGTGTGAAGCGAGGCAGGATGTGGGGTACCTGTATATATGTAAATAAATAGAGGCTTCAGTGAAGACTGGTAATACATTTATATTATGGTGCTAGGAAGGCTCTAGCATTATAAAAACCCCTACTGATTATAGAAAGTCAGGAAGGTTTCCTTTGGGAAGGACCATCTTGCATAGCCTGATGGTGCAGCATGTTCTAAGCACTGCAGCTGGCCCATGTTGCAAGTCATTTGTAGCATCATTAATCTCGTCCTAGTCCTACGGACTGAATCACTTGAATTGAAAAGCTCACAACCCAATTAGGATGGGAGCAGACCAGAGGTAAGTTACATTCACATGCCTCCAGGATTTCAGAAAAAAAACCAAAATGGTCAAGGTTCCATACAAGTCTGTTCCCATCTCCTCCTTCTCATCAGCACCACCCACTATGAACAAAATTCACTTTTCACCAGCAACACAAGAGAGGTGATATCCTTGGAAAAGAAACCCACTAAGCACTATCTTATTTTTTCCAGTACCAAACAACTTGTTTCACATCTCTGTCCATTAATCCTGTTAAAACTATTTGAAAAAAGGGTCATGGCAGAAGCCTGTGGAGTATGAGGTTACCTTCCATGAGAAAAGGGTGAAAATTGGAGTACTAAGAGAAGGAAAGATAAACAGGGAACTACTACACACTTCATTGGCTTGAAGGATATATTAGATGCAGAAAGAACCCAATGGCACTAACTACTATAGCCATTTTCCTTCAGAAGCAATTAGCTCTTCCTTGGAAAGCTGAAGGCAAGATTTCATAGCGTAAAGAACCTGGTCATAAGAGCAAGCTAAAATATTCCTATTTTTATGTCATCCCCTGCTCTGCACTTGCACCAAAACAAACCAGCAAGCTTAAAAAAAAATAACCCAACACCTGCAAAATTGCTTCATTTTACTGAGGTAGATTAGTCCTCATGGCAATAATGATGAAATAGTTATGATCAAGGTAGACTTGCCTATTTGCAACTATTCCCATCTCTTAATGTATGGTGTAAAACTCCACTCATTTACTTTTTAATCATTTCCTTCAATTTTTTTCTAGATTTTCTGTCTTTTCACTAAGTCCTATTGCAACTTTTCAGGTTTCAGTCTCATTCTTCTTTGGTTATATCATATTTGAGTCCTTTAAGCTGAACTCTTGAAAACCCAGCTTTGTCTTACAGGCTCTGAAAGTATTGTTTTCACTTGCTGAGCAATAACTGGTAATCTCATCTGTGCGTCTGTGTCACCCCTTGCAGCTTGTTTTTGCAATACTGTAGTTGTTTTTCCCACCTGGCTGTGGTCAGTGAAACCCTGCCATGCAACTCACCTGCGGTATTTATTTTGGTCATCCTTGCACACCAGGCGGTGCCAAGCCTGTTTGCAGATCCATATCTAACACTGCTTTCATAAACATCTCTGCTGCACTTTCCCTTAGCTTCCTGTACCCTAACCTCGGCAAGTCTTGTGAGAGGAGCTTCTTTGCTTGTCTAATATCCCCTTACAGAGTCCAGGCATCATGAAACTTAATCCACAGCTTTTGCAACATAGAGTTTTTTTGGTGTTTCATAGCACTACCACATCATTAGACATTGCTTTGGAGCCCGCAGAGAGATTCTACTGAGACCAGTGTCTGTTTTCACAGCTGATGTACATGCCCAAATGGCTCACCCTATTTTGCAACCACAGGGGCTGCTGTAATCTGCTGATTGCATTGCACAAGTTCAACTATGTATGGTCAAAGCAATTTAGGTACTCTTGATTTGTAGGGGAAGAGAAGCAGCTCTCTGTGTTTTTGGAACAAGTGATGTTGATGTTCTACCACAGTTTGCATTCTGATATCTTAGCTAGGAAGGGCCATTAGACTGGCAAGAGCAGGAACTTCAGAAACTAATGGTAGTCATATTAGCCTTGCAGTAGAGGCCTCAGCTTTCCTTCTGAGAGTTCCAGTTACTGCTCTGACAGCATTACAAGGATCCTTCTGATAATGAGAATGATTCAAAAGCATTTACTTTTAAATATTTCTAAATATTTCGACCTGGGGTTGTTTTGCTTTCCCCCTTTTCCTTCTTTCCCCTCTAATATTAATTTTTCAAGTCTTATTACCCCTTCCAGTCTATAAGTTTCTTAGAGGGTCTCAGTCCTATAAAACTGCCTTGGGAAGAGATGGGGCAGAGGGAGGGGGCTGTTGGGAAGAGGCCTAGACATGATATTTTAACAAGTGCCAGAAATGCACATGAATCAAAACAGTGACAGTTAAAGTAGTAGGAGAGGTTATGCAGGGAGCATAAGCAGAGCAGATTCAGACAGTACAGTTGTATCTATCTGCAGTCCCTGGGGAAAGTCTGAACACTGCACTTTGTCCTCAGTCTGCAGTGCTGCATCTCACAGTGGAAAAGTTTTCATCAGGATTAAGATCTAAGATATCTCTGGGGCATCCCAGAGTTCCCTCTCCATGTTTGGGGCTTTTTTTGGCACTTGGAGATGGCAATTTTGTATTTAACCAGAAATACAACTTTCCTGTTGTTCATCATCAAGGCTGGTCTGTACAGTGGAGCCTTTAGCCAGTATCTCCCAATTTGGCATAGTGGGGCACGTGAACCAGGCTGAGGAGAAGGCTGTAGTGAGCCTGGCAGGTCCATGTGAAATGACTGCATGTGAACTCCTATTCTACATGAATCTACCAGGGAAGATCACCGTGGGGTTTTTTCCTCTCTTTTTTTTTTTTTTAATGGAAGATTATACAAGGAAAGCCTGACTGAAAAGAAGACATCTGAAGGCACTCATGATGTTTGCAGCCACTAATGCGGCTGTGCATAAAGCACTGGGTGTTTTTCAAAAAAAGAAAAAAAAGTCCTTCTGATATGCAGTGTAATCTCCCTGAAATCCCTTAATTGAATCTTCTAAAGTCCTGAAGAGATAGTGAGGGAGAAAGAGAGAGAAAAGAGATACACAGAGATTAAAGCGGCTTTTCTAGTTAGTCCAAGAGTGGCTGAGTCTCCTTCTATATCTCTTTCTTCATCTATTCAAGACCTCATTCACTTCCCATGTGCCTCCCACTGACAGTATTGCTGCTCAAGCACACTATGCATGAATTGCCATGTTTTATTTTGTTATAATTGGTTTCTTTAAACCAAGGCTTTGACACCCACTGTCTCATGCCATTACCAAGGGCATTGTGACCTGCCTTCGTGTAAATTGCAGCATCCAAAAGACATAGGGTTTTTCTCCCTTTCTTCCCAATAGACAAGTAACATCTGTGTGAATTCACATTATTTCCTAATAGACAAAAATTGAACTTAAATGCAGTGTACATCAAGATAATAAATTACTTTTGTTAGAGGAAGTTACTATATAGAGCTCACTGAAGTACTCTCTATTCTCTCAGCGTGACATCTTTCTTTAGGGCAAACACTTTGAATGTTGTTATTATAAGGAGGCATTATAACAAAGGTGCCTATAGTGTGGATGTAGTTCAGTGGGACGGAGAGCACTGTGCTGTTAGAGCTGGGATCTTTGTACACCACTCCTATGTTGCTATTCATTACACCAGAGCAGAGTTATGCAGTGGGGATGTTGGTTTTGCATAGGCAGAAATGACACACTTTCTGTGCATAGCTGGCTTTGGACAGGGGTCAACTTTCAGGGAAAAAAACCCAACAGGCTTATGCCCGATACAAACCCTCTAATCTGCTAGGCAAGCATCTTCTTCAAACTCAGCAGACATTTCTGAGAGACTGTCTGGAGGGAAAGATGACAGGTAGTGGGGGTAGTAGACAGGACTATTTAGACTGGCTTAGATGCAGGAAGCCATTAAAATTTAGCAAGGTTTTCCTCCTTAGAGAAGTCTTTAAATAATTAAATTAGCAGCAGTCCTAGGGAAGTAAACAATCTAAAAACTTCTGTTTCCCTGACCTACCCTCCAGACTTAGGTCACTGGAGTGTCTGATAAGCTGCAGACCTCTGGAGATACAGCCTGTGAAGACCCGGAGCTTTGCAGTTTGTAAACTTAGCCAGCCCTCTTGCACATTCTTCAGCCTGCTGCACTCCTACCCTTCCTGGCCTTTGACTCTGCAGTAGTTACGAGTAGGTCCTGGTGGGACAGGTACCAGCAGAAGATTAAGTGGTCTGAAGAAAGGGTGAAGCAGCAATACCATCTACAGATGTAAAATTGCCCTGAATAAGGAAGGTCTCCTGCAACTCCATGAGCTGCATGCTGTCCATGAGTATGTCAGGGCTGTGCTGCTGGAAGGGGGCTCAGGCTGAGCCAGAAGGTTGATGAACCTTACAGTTAGCCCAGATACACATCCAAGCCAGCCCAAAAGGCCAGTGGCACCCTGTGAAACCTTCATCCTCTCCTGTTTTCTGCCCACTCTCAGAGACTCTCTCCCTTCTATGAACATGCAGCTTGTTTCCTTTTGATTCCCAAACACATTAAGATTTTGGGGTAGAGCTCATAAGGTAATAAGGCTTTAACAGACAAAGCCCTTCTCCTATGTGAAATACAGACTGCATCTAAGACATGGTCTTTGAGAAGAAGGACAAAGTATCACAGAAATAATGAAAATCTCAGACGCCCTTCTATCTCCGGACTCATTAAGAAACCTTTTAATGCCACATAAGGCCAAAGTAATTGATGATGCAGTTGTGGATCCATTGTTTTTTCACGAAGCCATTTCTGTAGAGAGTTACTACTGACTCAGCTGGCTGCATAGATACACTTGCATTGAGCAAAAGTGTTCTGTTGCAAGACATGAAAATGCTTCATACATCTTACCAGAAAAGATGCATATCTCTCATAAATATTATCAGATGAGGTTTGTATCAATCCATAGCTGAGCTGTAGTGACATTATTCTCAAAAACTTCTATGAACTCTCTATGAAACTTCTACAAAACTCCACACTGCTCACACATTTTCTGCTCACAGGTGTTAATTCCTCTACTTATAACCATACCTACTGTAACTTTGGCTGATGTAATCCAATTCAGATGAAAATTATTTTTCCCAAGGAATCCCAGATGCTTTGATATTGGTCAGTACCAGATATCTATATCAGAAGAATAAGCTGTAGCTCCAAGCAACACATCAGGAGGACTGTACCAGAGTGTCACAACTTCAGAGGGGTATGTCTGTCTGGGGATGGACTGGGCACAAGCAAGGCCTGCAAAAAAACCCCAACAAACCAACAACATGCTGTGTTAGGACAGTCCTTCTACCTGTACAGTGCAGAGATTATAATAATTGACAACAGGACATTATTTTCTCTTTAAACACAAATAATCTCAATGCAGCTTACAAGCAATTGACAAAGCGTTTCTGCAATATACCTCTGGGGCAGATCAGATCAAGCAATAGGCTGTGTTTGCAGGGCTTTATCATTTGAGACTGAAGCAGCTATCCCAAACCAATGCCAAGGAAGCTTTTCAGGTCACACATTGCTCTGGATTCTACACATTACATTATTTTCTGAACAGAGAGGGGTTGATTCTTTGTTCTCTTGAACTAGTTTTACATGGCAGTAATTGCTCTGACTTAAATGAGGTTAATCCTTGCACCTATCAGTATAAATACAAGAAAAGCTGGACTGACCACAGAAATAGTTCTCTGAAGTTCAAGAAAAGGTTATGCTTTTCTGCCTTAATTGGCTGTGGATACAGATCTATATGCATGCTACAGCTTTGGTCTGAACAGATATACAGCAGTATCCAAACTGTGACTCACCAAAGTCGGCTAATTTGAGCTCACCGAGGCAACTGATGAGCAAGTTCTGGGGTTTCAGATCACAGTGAAGAATGTGTTGCTGGTGGATGTAAGCCAGGCCACGCAAAAGCTGGAACACGAAGAGCTGGAAAAAGCCAACAAAAAACTGAAATGATTTTGTGTGACTTTGCATTGATACATTAACTCTGAACTTTAGGAGAACCCTGGAACAAAGCGGAGACAAAGCAAATAAGAAACCAGCAAGTAAAAGTCCCAAATATGAGTAGAGCTGGCTGAGGAGGAGAAAACTGTGGTGGGTTGTGACTACCCTACAGCTTTTTCAGGTTTTCAGGGTGGAATATTTGGCCAGGAGGGCAGTTCAACTGCGGTCTGTAAATGCACATTTTGGAAATTTAACTTTTCTTTAGAAATGGACTGTTGATTGCAGGAGCAAGGTCAGCTTGCGAAAACAGAGACCCAGCTTTCAGAACAGCAGCTGTGTTGATTGCAGTGCTCAAGACAAAGACACACAGCCAAATAAAATGAAAGCCTAAGGAGCTGAAGGTTTGCCCCCTTGAGCCACATGGCAGCAGCTGACTGCATTCCACCAGTGGAGCAGGGCACTGACTGACCCAGCAAGGGGAACTGTTGGCTTCAAGCTGGGAGAAAACATAGGGACCCGATTTTAAAAATCCAGCAAATATGATACGATGAATGAAGCAAGGAAGCAAGAAGAAAAACAAGCAAGAAAGGAAGCCAAGAAATAAACACCTAACTCACACCATCATGGTAGTCTAAATAAGCCTGGGGTAATATAAGTTGGGCTGAAACAAGGTATGAAGTTGGACAGTGAATAGAAACAAAACACAGCAAAAGTAATAAGACTTCACCAGAGAAAAGGTATTTTTCACCAGTAGTTTAATCTGAAGAGGAGGAAAAACAGTGACACCCATAGGTCATTTTTGTACCAGAAAAGTGTCCCTGTAGCATTCTGCATACTTTTATCATATTGATAGGAATCAATCAGAAAAAACAAACAGCATTTGCCAGCAAAAATGAAGCAAGCTAGATGACCCTCCTAAAGGAGCAGTAAATAATTTTGCAGCTCAGTTCCTGCTGACAGCGAGGATTCCGGACAGGAAAGCAGAGCAGCTGGCTAATGTGTACTCACAGAAATGCCAGTGAGTACATATTACAGCCATGTGCTCCATGTGCTTTACGAGCACGTCTGGTAGCAGAACCCTTGAGATCTGTGCCAAAACTACTACCCTGCATCTCAGATATTTCTGAGCTTTAAGGATGTTTAAAATCTGAGGCCCCAAGAAACTTTATTAGAATTGGTGTTGCTTAACAACTATCTGGAAAAAGATGTGAACAAGGTGGCAACATTTGAAGATGACAGAAGTATTTAGATTAGTTGTGATAAGAAGTGACAGTGAGGAACTTCAGAGAGATCTGACAAAGCCAGATGAATAGGCAGTTTGATAAGATACAAAGTTATTGTTGACAGCTGTAAGATAAATTAACTGGAGTTGCTCAGGAAAAGGACCCAGGCATTCACTGAGGACATCTGCACGGAAACCTTAAGCCAGTGTGCAGCAGCAGTCCTGAAAGTTATTTAAATGTGAGATGCATACAGAAGAGAGCAGGAGACTATTGTAACATCAATCTATAAAGTAAGGGTACATGTTCGTCTGTGCTCAGATCCAGTCAACCAATCTAAAAAGCTATGGTAGAAACACAAGGGACTTAAATGACTGCAAGTATGAAGATAGTTCCAAATGAGGAGAGGGTGAGATTTAAGAGTTTTTAATTAGAGAGATAAATAATGTGTTGTAACAATAAGAGAATACAAATTTGTGTAGAGATAGGTTTCCTTGCCACAAGATGTCATTGTTCACAAAAGCTGAATGTCTGCTTGCAGGCTCAGAAAATAGAAAGAGGGGTTAACTGAAAAAAGGCTTGGAGACTGAGAGGGAGCTTGTTACATCATCAAAAGCAGATATTCTCCAAAGCTTTTGTCATATATGTAACAAATAAATATTAGAAAGTAATTTACAGTGACCATACATAGTGGAAAATAACACTTCCTCATACCTTAAGGGATACGAGTCTCCTAAGGAACTCACCATAAAATTGCAGTAATAGAGTCCTCCAGGATGCTGGCCCATGTACTGTGCTAGATCTGTATGCTAAATAAAAGAGAAGAACTTGAGGCAAAGCTACTGCTGTAAAATGCCTCTACCAACCATGCCTCTTCTGTAAATGGAAAAATATGCAACAGCTACAAAGGTGCCTATTTCACCTTGATGGACATCTGGTCTGATGCAGCACACAAGGATGTGCTCAAGTTCTGGGTCACATCAGGGACCTGGCTGACGTGTTATCTCACCCCACCATCTGTGACCTGAAGGTGCTGGTTAACAGAATTCATACTTGTGCCAGAGCTAATCATAAAGCTGCAATAATAAGACATAACTTCTGTATTTTCTTTATAATTTGCTTGACTATCATCAAAAGCAAGAGAAGTAGCAAGACTCACGTGGAGAATTTTATATTTATCCTGGTCTCCCCATGAGAGCAACCCACAGCCTGGACATGGTGAGCGACTGGGGTCAGTGCCAAATCCGACCCCAGCTGGGATGTGAGCTCATATCATTATTTCCTATGCTTGCCGTGGCTCAAAAACAGTACTTTTATTGTGTTGGCAAGGCAGAAATGGAGGTAAATAATGTCTGCCACCCCAGTGGACACAAGATGTGGAATCATTTTTGCATACAGCTGTCGCACATACAGAAAGAAAAGAGTAAGGCTGTGTGGCTGGAAAGCAGGAGATCAAGAAGGAAAATCAATCATTGCACTAAAGCATTACAACTCGTTTCTTTGTAGATTTCTTATAGTGCAGTAAATTCATTCTGCAGCCACTTCCCAGTACTTCCCAGTGCTAGCTCCACAGGAAGCTAGGAAAACATCAACTCACCATGTACTCAAAGACAAATGTTAGTGTCTCCTTGGTCTGGATAATGTCACGAAGCAGTACGATGTTGGCACGTTTCAAACACTTGAGAAGAGAAGCTGGGAAAACACAAAAGGCAGATCAACTTTACTGCTGCTGGAAGTGGAAGGAGATCGTGCACAAAACAAGGCAGTGAAAATAAAAAACTGGGGAGCAATAGTCCAGACTTGGCAGTTCTGTGAGAAGCAGCAAGTACTGAGTCTGGAGGAGGATGGAACACCTCCGTAGAGAAGCAAGCATCAGTGCTCCAGGCTTGGCAGGAACCCATCATTCTCTCAGAGGTGGGATCTTTCCTCTGTCAGACATAGCAGTTCACAGTTCCCAGGTGTCAGCTTATAAGTTGAGGAGAAATAATTTCTTCAAGGTAAATGCTGAGAGGCAGGACCTGGGAGCTCCCAGAGCCAGAATGAAGCAGCCTCCAGCCTGTCAGTGAGCTTCTCATCCTTCTCCCATCTACCTCCTGGTGTGTGCCCTCAGCATGGCCCTTATGAGAGACTTCTGGGAAAAGTTGAGTTTCTACCAGTTTCCAGCTTCACAACAGAGCAAAAATCTGCAAAAAGAGATCACTGTAGATATAAGCTAAATTCTGAATTTTGTTCAGTGCATATTGGTTACTGTCTCTGGTTAAAAACTCTAAGAACAGAGATGATGAAGTTACTGAGTGAATAGTAAGTTGTTTGTATTTGGCAAACTTTTCTTTCAGCCTAACTATGCAAAAGCACCATTTGCAGCTGTGTGTCCCTGGTCCTTCGGTCCTGACACGCCTTCGCCAAGCCTCAGCACATCCCAGGTGTGGTGATGGAGGGGGCAGCACATGGAAGCCTCTCTGGCCCCATACAGACCACAGAGCACTGACTTATGCTAAGACAAAAGCTGCAGCCTTCTGAGCCTTTATGTTAGAGCAGGCTCCAGCCAGCACACTCCTGAAAGGAGCTTCTCAGCAGAAACTCTTCATGGGGGAATAGGGTGCACAGTCATTTGCTACCTTAGGTGTGGGACTTTGCAGTAACTCTGTACAGAGTTACTGTACAGAGTACTGCAACTCTGTATTGTTGCAGTAACTCTGTACAGAGGAGCAATGTGGGGAAGAAGTGAAGCTGGGATTACTTTGCCTCTAGGTCGCTGGCACAGCTGAAGAATCTGAGCCAGCTGTTCACAGACAGTGAACACAAACTGCACAGACAGAAGCCCCAAAGCCCAAAAACCCAGATGTCCCTGACTCCAGATTTTAGTTCAGCTTTTGACATAGCAGAGTAGCCTCAGAGCTGTTCCAGATCCACTTTTTCCTGCTGATTAAAACCAAATTAGTTTACTGGCAGACCATGTAGTCCTACAAATTTCATTCAAATAAGGCATGGGCGTACAATCTTGTTTCAGCTGAATTAGCTGAAGCACACAATACAGAGCATGGGCCAGCTGTGGGAGGCAGAGTTTTGGTCATGATTAAAAGCTGCTTTTTTTTGTTTTTCAAACAATCTGAAAAAGATGTTTGAAGAGTTTCATGCTGGCAAAGCAAATTAATACCGGATAAGCACTTTGCCTTTTGCGACCGTAACTATTTCACCTGGTTCTAAAAGCCCTGCTGCCAGAGTTATACTGTATGACAGCTGTGGCCCAAGCCTATGTCAGTACTCAGACTACTGAGCAGGAAGGGATGCCTGATTCAGCACAGCTACTGGAAACAGCAGATTGCAAAGTAGTTCTTGCACAGAGCTTGGTGCTGCTGCAGCTAAACTGCCCCTACTGCTGATGCTAGTGCATGTAGCTAACCACCAGTATGTTCCCAGTGCACAGGAGTATGGACCCAAAACATGCTCCACACTGCACCTAAATGCCTGTGAACCTAGTAAAGATACTCTGGCTAGAGCCCATCTGCTACGGAACATGATAACCTTACTGTGACACCACAAAAAATCCGTATGGCCGCAGCTATTGCTCCAGAGGAGCAGCACAGAGGGTCCACAGTAAAATGGAGGATTCGGTGCCTGTGCCTCAATCAGGCTTCTGGGAACTGCTCCTCACTTTGTTGCTTCTACAACCCCCTGCTGGGGTGTCAGGTGCTACTGCCAGAACCGAGCTTTAAACGCATTTTGTCTCTGCGGGGCTTCCTGGGGTGAAGCGTCTCTTTGTCAGGCGAGCGCATTCCTCCGGGGGAGCGGAGAATGCGCCGCGTTAATAAATCTTGGGCTTTGTTTTTGCTACTAACTTACATTGTAAATTTGAGGTGTCAGATGCTGCTAAGCTCAGCAGTACACAAAAGACCTATTTAAAGCAGACCCTTCATAGGATCACCCTTGTTTTCTCCCATAATGAATGAAGTTAAGACTCTCAGCCTGTCCAGTAGAGCATGTTAAAGGGGTGCTGATCTTTAGTGCATCATTAGTTCGATGTAGGTAAAGCTTTTAAGGCTTATTTTACTGGTGGGCTACAAGTGTAAATACAGAGCAAAAGCACCACAGCAAGAGAGTGCATAGGAAACTGTAACACAAGCCATTCTTTAAATAGGCATATTTAGTTATCTCTCCGTTTTCACACAGAATTGGACTAAGGACTTCTTAAAGTGTCTTAATTACAGTTATAAACCTGGAGTGGATTCAATGACCTCTCTCATTATTCTGAGTTGGCTGCTATGAGAGTCCTTCTGTGCTAGTATTGCTCTGTGAAAGCTGGCACATCTGGTCCCTGACTTTCCATCCCCGTGACAAGATTAACCCTAGTTTCACAAGTGCAGTAAGAAGTAAAAAAAACTCCAAATGTGTGATATCTTACACTGGTAGCTTTCACTAATACCATAAAACAGACTGGCACAGTGGTTGCATATTTCTGTGTATGGAAGAAAACAGATCCTGGTCTTCTTGGGATTGTACATCATATGAAAATAGAAGCAATCAAGCAGGCTTGTGAACTTAGTCTGTAGGGAAATCTAAATATATTCAGCCAAAATCAAGCACTTGTGCAAAAGCGTTTCTTTCTCCAAGAAATTGAGAAAGCTGCAGACATTTTGCCCAGTGCTCTACAAAGTCGACTGACAAGAAGAATTTCGCACTGGACTGAAATGACAGATGTTATTAAACATCAGTTTTATTGAAAGTATCTCTCTTCAGGCTGGGGTCTGTGACACTCCAGGTATCAGCCAGGAAAGTGTCATGGTTGTAGTAACAAGTCCACAACTGGCCCGTGCAGCAGTGGCAAAAGCTGTGTAGTTTCTCGAGGGAGTGAGAAAGCAACTATGAAGGAGGCAGCAAGCAGGAGGTGCAAGAGGGCCCTGACACTGCTAGAAAGAACATGCTCTGGCAGCAGCTGGCACTTCCCTTACCACAGGCATGGATGCATCTGTCACACGTGCATACACCAGGGGTTCCTCCTCTGTCCACTGCATGCCTATCCAGCCCAGTGTGAAGACCTCCTCCATGAGAGGATAAGGAAAATGAGAGTTTTGGGAGAAGGACAGCCGGCACATTGAGTAAGCAAGAAAGGACTGAGGGAGACATCACGGAGCTTTTCCAGGCTGAAACAAATGCTCTTCAAGAGTGATGTTCCTCTGTGTCTTACCTTCCCGAATGGCTGTAAAGGGCACTCCCTCCTCTGCCTCCAGCTTGATCACTTTCAGTGCTACCAACTGGCTGTTGATCCTGCCAGGTCACAGTAGCAGGTCACATGAAGCATCTCAGTGCTTGGCATGATAACATTAACAGGCCCCCAAGCAGAATTTCTAGGGCTTGCTGACCCACTCAGGCCAAGCTCAGAAGGGAATTACGAACCTCCTCCGTCTTGTGTTCATCAGCAGTGAACTGAGATGTTCACCAGTGAGCTGGTGTTCATCCCAGTGAGCTGGTGTTCATCCCAGTGAGCTGGGAGCCAGCCCACCTGCCTAGAGAGGTGCTGTGCTGCTGCTCTCCAGGTATAGCTGGAGCACGGCTTTGGGCAGTGGTCCCACTCCACCCTTTCCCACAGCTTTCCTGCCCTTCTGTGGCAGCATCACCTCACCCCCAATTTGTCAGTCTTGCAGAGATCTCTCACTTCAAGGAAAACCTTTGCTCCCTGCCTGGTTCAGCCAGACAATCTCCTGGCACACTGTTGGACCAAAGTGTCTTTCTGGAGCCTCCATGGCTGTAGTGGAGTAGTTCCCTGAAAAGTTGGGATGTGGCTTTGCAAATGTCCTGGTTAAAGGCAAAACTGGGCTTTTGATTTGCCTTCATCTCCCATAAGAGGTGTTTTCAGCAAGCACTGGGAAGGCAATAATGCTCACCTGCTGATCCCCTTGTACACAGTTGCACAGGATCCTTCACACAGCTTCTCTAGATGTACATAGGATGTGGCAGCTCCAAACAGGATAGCACAAAAAATGTGTTTCCAATAGAGACTGGGATGTGCATGTATATATATATACACACATATATATAGTGTGTATATACACATCTAAGTGTGGATGTATATATAGTGTGCATATCTGGATGTATTTATACTGCATGTGTATATCCATAAAGGTGTATTCCTATAGGTGTGTGCATATATAGGTAGATATACATTGTGTCTATATATACACATGTAGGTGTATATACATATTGTGTGCATATACACGTTATAAGTACATATTATAATATTGGCTTTTTGCAAATATTAAAATGAATGCTATATGTATAATGTTCAAGTAGTTTTGCTAGAAAGACAGAGTTTTTGTAACAATAACTGATGCCTTTATTTCTGTTATCTAACCTTAGACATAGTAGTGAAATAGTTGATATAGTTATGCTTGTGGTAATTGAACTGTGTGCNGTAAGTGAACGGTGTGCTCGGATGGAGAACATCCAATGAATGTAGGATGGAGACAACTACAGCAATGGAGACAACTCCCATCTGCAGAGACCACAGAACACAACCCAAACTGGAGAGGATCAGAACAACGGACCAAAACCACAGCCAGCAACTGTGCCTGCTCTGAAAAGGTGGACCCAAGGAGCAGCCATGGTAAATAGTTCCTGGAACATGTAAACTAGTTTTGGGAGAAGTTTGAACATGTATAATTGTTTGTGAATATGCATTAAGCTGATGCAGTAGGAAAGGTATGTAAAGCGTGTCTCCGAAATGGCAGGGGTGCTCTTGGCTGAGTGCCAAGCACCCGGCGCTGTACTTTTGCTTTATTGTCTTTGTCCCTTATGGTCCTTTATTAACTTTTTAAATCCTAACAGGAGAGTGAACCTCGTTTTTCACACACATATTTATTTATTGCATTTTGTATCGTGTATTATTTGTGTATTTATGTCTGCGTATTTTAAATGCATTCTGTGAGTCTGTGCATGTAGGAGAACGCGCATGGCCGTGCGTGCCTGACCCGCGCACACACCTGCACGCACATCCCCCCACCCCTACTCAGACCCCGGTCCCGAGAGGAAGCTCTGCAGCGGCCCCTGGGGAAGCGGTGGCGCAGGCCCGCTCCCCGCTAGGGCAGCAGCGCCGGGAGGGTGTGCGGGGCAGGGAGGGCCTGGCGGGCGCTATCGCGGCACCGACCCCGCGCGGGCCGGGCCCCGGCGCTTTATTCCGGCCTCGGGCACCTCCCGACGCGCGCTCACGCCTCGCTCCCGTCTGCGCCTGTTTTGTCCCGCGCAGGGACCCGTCGGCGCTGGCGCGGCGCTGGCGCCGCCCCCGCCCCCGCGTGAGTCAGCCGGGCGGCGCGNGTGCGCGGGAAGGGCCGGCGCGCCTGAGGGGAGCCGCGCCCGCCGCTCCTGCCGCTCCTGCGCCGCGGGACCGCAGCGCCGGGGACGCGGGGAGAGGCTGGGGAGCAGCTCTGAGACCCTGCGTGTCCAACTCTAACCGCGCTGCGATGAGCTGGTACGGCAGAGATATCCAGGTGTATTTCTGTAGCGTCTGAAAGGTCTCCTCCCTCTTGGTGGGAAGAGACCCCGCACTGTAACTGACATGCCCTTCATCTCCTTCCACTTGCGTTTGAAAGTCCTGTCCCTTTGCCTGACTTGCTTGCTGAGGGGTAAATGCAGTTTTAGCTTTTGGAGTGTATTGAGTGACGGTAGTACTGCGGCTGCAGTATCCTGTACAGGTGACATATCGTGCTGTGGCTGTCACGGGTCTCCTCTTCCAGAACGAAGATATCTTGGCGAGGCACCGGGGAGCAACCGCAGTGGTCGTAGATGATCTGTAGTTAATCACTGCTGTTGTAGGGCAGCAGCTTACATTAACTAGCTATACTTACCGTCTTTAGTTTCTGCAGAGTGAGTTGTCTTCAGAAGGGGAAGCACCTGTGAATGTGGTGAATTAAGGTGTAATTTCAAAAGAAAAAGAGGCAGAAGGACATTCAGAGTTTTTTGAGTCTCATACGAGTGTGGTAAATTTAAAATTATTAACTGTATGCTGTACCAGATAATTTTCAGCTGTGTTGGTTTTTTTCCTCAACTTTTTTGCTGTATTTTGCTACCATCCTGAGTTCGCTGGAACTTGCATTAAAAGCTTTGAGCCCTCATCCAAAGGGTTTGCTACTGTCTTTCAGTAGCCACTTGTTTTGTTTTGTTCTGAGCAGATCTTAATCACACAATGTTAAGAGCAGTGGTTAGTGCTGACCAAAACACAAGGACTTCCTGAACTGGTCACGCATTGTATGAAAGCCTCAGTTAGCACCAGTAAATGATGTGTGTAGACCAGACCGGTGTTGACAACTCTGTTTTGAATGAGGAAGCTTGGAGATCACTTCTTCAGAACCTGAGTAGGTAATTCTGTGTAACAAACATGCAGTCTTGGTTCTGCAGGTTATTGATGAATGTATTAAAAGTGTGTTTGGAAACACGTAAGTAAACATCTGTGAAAGCTGTAGAAATATTTGCAGTGTTTATTGACATAGCAGGTAAATAAGCACGTGAGGCTCATGGGAGTTCTAGTGTTCCCGAAAGTCAGGGGCATACCAGCTGTTGCTGTTCAGCCTTGAAGGTCAGGTTACCTTCATACCTGTGCTGCTCTCTTAAAAGTGGTCACCGAAGAGCACAGTCCATGATGATGAGAGCAACGTTTGCTCCACGTCATTCCCAGTCATGGCAGTTGTTACGGTGTGGTGGTGGTTGATTTTTGGAGAATTAGCCTTTGCCTCTGTAAGTGCAGAGTATGACATCAGTGTCATGCCAGTGACCATCTGTCTGTAGCACAAATCCATTTCGTAATTGGCACTCCTTGCTGCTTTCCTCTTGCAGCGTTGAAACAAAAATGTAGACAGTAAAAGTGTGGGCAGAGCAGTGAGGGTGCTGGTATCACACTGAGCTTCCGTGCAGGAGTGTTGTTTTGTGCCTGGCTGTTCACCTCCATGAATGCTAAATATAATAACAATTCAAGTAATGGTAGGGCAAAAGAAATAATGTATATGTAATGTGACAATAAGCAAGGAAAATTGCGTATTTCTGTTGGTGGGAAGAAACTTTCTATTACAATTACTTTACTTAGTTTGTAGCTGTGGCAAAGCAACGAGTATTTTGCATTAACAATGAAATGGGAATAATGTTGTGCTGTCCTAGGAGTGAATGAAAGCTTGAACTGAACTTGAAAGTGATTTCAAAATGTCTTAAAGATGTCTCATCTGTGGAAAGAAAACAGTTGGACTCTCGTTTTCCCTTTATATGCATAAATGCTTGGTAATGCAACCCTGAGTGTGAGCTTCTGTAAAGAAAAGAAAATCCATCACTGCTATCATATCATGCTCTTAGTTTCTAGTTTGCCACTGTTGCAGCTTTCTTACTTAATAATTATGTAAATAGTTTTTCAGTTTGGCCTTGAAAGGAGGTCCTGCCAAACAGCTAATCAGATGCCTGGCTTTAACTTTGTTTTGTTACAATCAGAAGGTTTTATGATAATTAGAATTATTTTTTTTGCAGGTGAGGCTCATGAAAATGAAAAAAATTCTTTGAGTCCTTAAAAAAAGTCCATAAATTCTAGAAGTCAAGAATTTTAAGCCTCAGTTCCTTAACCTCAAATAACTATATGCAATGTAAATGGTATATTTGTTGATACTTCAGTTACTCTATCAACGCTTTCACCTCTTCGATTCAGTGATCCACTGGATCTTTTTATTTGAAGCTAGAGTCCTTCACAAAGGAGAAGTGCCTGCATTTTCAAGAGAATGAGTTGTAGGGTTAGGTGGATTTGATTAGGCTAAAGAAAATCCTAAATGTACGTACTCTGAGCAAGAACACTTCAGGAGGTTAAGGTTCCAAAAATGTGCTTCCATTTTCCTTTGATGTTTCATCAACACCTCTGCTACCTGAAGCATTGCATGACAGTTTCCTTATATTTGTGAGACTTCCTTTGTTAATATTTTAAAAGTTAACTTTTACACTTTTATTGTCAGTGGTTTTTTTCTTTTGTAGTTGAGGAAGGAGACACTGTCTTGAAAGCAGTATCTTTCTGGTGACAAGTGTGTCTTTGTGCTCCTAGAAAGTATGCTCTGTTTTTAGGGTTTTTTTTAGAGCAGGGTGTATATGACTTACCACAATACTATGTTATCAAATCTTTACCTTTTTGAGGTCTGTTCTTTGCCAGCTCTGAAGCCCAAATCACTCTTTTTAGTGTCCTGTATCTGAAAGGCTGGAATTGTTTGGTGTGGTGTGTTGTTTCTATTTGTGAAGGTCTCCTTGGTAATTCATTATTCAGAGCACTCCAGTGAAAGTGTTGGAGGTTTTGTTAGTTATTTTAATTATTTATCAACTTGATGATTACTGTTTCCAAGTGTGCATTGAAAGAGAGTTACAGGTCTGCATATATTGTCTCTTGTATTCAAGACTGGCCATATTTATTTCTGTTTTCTGTATGCAAAAGCTTCAGACTACTTACTCTGGGTCTTAAGGCTTATACTAACTAATTTATTTTCTGATTTTGTTACAGTGGATATCAGACAGTAACTATCATAAAGCAACAGGTCTAAAGCATTTATATATGAAGCTTTGTTTTAATAAATAGGATTATACACAGGCATTAATATAACTAAAATTTGTAATACTTCATATAGTAAGGCAGTAGATCAAGAGAAATCACAATTCTTTTAATACTAAGAAAAAAAGCCAAACATATCATAAGAAATAAACTAGCTTTGTTTTATCCCAAGAAAAGTAATACAAAGGATGGAAAAGTGTGAGGGTGAACTTGCAAAATTCAGAATCTGACAGGATGAAATTGTAGCTAGAGCAGCCACTTTTTTCTCCTTGCTTTTCCCGGTTGTCTTTTATGTCCATAGGCACTCTGCTACCAGTTTACATGAAGAAATGTTTTGAATTCAGCTTTCTGCATTTCTGCCCAGGCAGAATTGCACCTTCTAATGGTGATGTGTGCTGTGGTTCAGGAATGCAGTTACAAATTCAGCTCCTGATCATTTTCTGCTCATGCAAATCTGTTCACCTTAAATTTAGCTGAGTATTGAATTCTGTCTTATGACTGAAAATGGATCAATTTGGTGTTTCTTGAGTGGTATAATGAGAATAGCATAGAGAGATTGATGTAAATTTCTGCCTTTGAACGAGGTTTTGTTCATTCTATCCTTACAATAGACCCATTGGGAGATGAGTAGGTAGGACAAGTTTGGCTGTTTAGCTTCTCTCTGCCAACTCAGTGTGAGTGAACTAAATATAAATATGTGAACCATCCTAGTGGTGTGGAAGTGTTTATTTATTTAATGCAGGAGCTAAACCTTTGGGGGTTTTTTGGGTTTTGTTGTTGTTATTGTTTTATGTTATTTGCGATTAAATAGCTGGTTTCTATGTTTTTCAGTTAATGAAAATTGTATTGTTCCTTTTGAAAGAGGAACAATTTGGTGGTGATGGAGTGCTGCCACTGACAGATGGACTCACAGGAAAGAAGGTGAGAATGAGCAGCTAGGTGAAACCACAGAGGCTCCCTGAAATAGGCCAGCTCATGATCATCCTGTAAAATTAAGTGATATCAACATACTCTGTATGTAACTTGTACTAGAACTTACTCTAAAGGGAGGATTATTAACTTAGCTTCAGCTTCAGTTGTGTCTGGAACACTCAAGTTGCTACAACAGCAACTTCTTTTTTAAGCTGATGGCTGTAACTCAGGAAGCCATAGGCACAGGCTCCAAACTTGAAAGTAACATTCTCAAGCGAATGGTAACTCCTGTCTGGTACCTGCGCCTGTGAATTCTGATTCTGGATCAGTCGCCCTGCAGTAGACTGTTCTTCCACTCCTTTCTTGCACTGAGATACTTGATAGAGGTCAGATGTTTTTGTAACAAATCCTGTTATGTGAATGTCTGAATTTGTTTTACACTGTCTCCTGAAGTCCTATTAAATTAATAAAAGTGCAGATATCAGGCTTTGAACTGATTTTAATGCACAGTATGTTGTTGATGAAGACTCTCAGTGTTACCATTTTGTGTTCTATGGAGTGTTTTGTCTGTCTGTGTAAAATTTGTACTTTTTATCTTAGGTGAAATATCCTTATATTGATACTGAATTTTTAAGCCTTTTTTTTTTCTTTGTGTATATATTACTATGTATATGTATATATCCTATCTATTTGAAATGCAAGATGGACTGCATTTTAATTCTCTGTTTGCCTTTTGGAATAACTGTTTACTTGAATTTTAGAAGAGTTCTAGACTGTCACCTTTTAGAATTATTTTTCTTTTTTTTTCCCTTTCTGTTTTGTAGAAAAATAAAGATATTTGGGATGAGCACAGGAGCTAAGAGAGATAATTTAATTTCTTAGCTCTTCTTAACTTGAATGTTTCAGAGGCAGGTTGCATAAAGATGTTGTTCATCCTGTGCACCACAGGCACCAGAATATGTGGTTTAACAAATTCACAGTCTGCAGGAACAGGGCTACTTGCATAGGTTTGCCCATAGTGTGGTGTATCAGAATAGCTTTTTCTGGGTTTGGTACAGGTTTGGAATATGTTTTTTTTCTTGTGCCTTTTCTTCTAGACAAAGACTATCATTCCATCAAAGCTTTTCTTGCTGTTTTAATACATTTAATTTCACAAGTTCATGCCAAGCTGCAAGAACTGATTTATGCAGGGAGTGAGTGACTTGGCATTTGTCAAATAAGGAGCTAAACCCACTTTTTTCATTCTGGATAGATAACAGTCTAGTCTATATAAAGGAAATTTAAGCATGACCCTTAATTTAGCTTTAAATGCCACCAGTCTATATTGATGCTTAAAATAACTTTTTGTATTTAAATCAAGGGATTCTACAAATTGTTAAAACTGGGGGCTTGTCAGCATTCTGAGGAATTTGTTTGTTCTGAGTTGGAGAAGTTGCTGACAGCATTCAAACCACAGTGTGTTGGAGTGTTAAACCAGTTTTTGATAGTTCCAGTCACTCCTACAAGCCCTGATATTTGCATACTACTTCAGCATATTTTTTCTTCGTGGTTCAGTACAGGGTGAAGTACAAACGAGAAAAAAGCTAATGGTTTCAAACGAGAAAAAAGCTAATGGTTTCAAACAGAAGACACTTGCTTTTTCATTTAAATAGCATTTAATTTACAATTGGATAATATTAATTTCAATATGTTGGCTTGAAAGTTAAACTAATGTCTGAACTCCTAAGCCTTTCCTCCATAGGCATTACTGAACCACAGAAGACTCCATCCTGATTGTGTTCCAATTTCCTCCAATCCTTGTAGCTCAGAAGAGGCAGAAGGAGCCAAAGAGAGAGGCCTGGTCTATGTTTGGAAGGCTGGTTCCTGCTCTGTAACTCCAGAAAGGCTTCCAGGCCTCAGTGGAAAGACAGTGCTACAGGCAGCCCTTGGAATCCATCATGGGTTACTTCTAACAGAAGGTAATAAACACCTTAACTGTAACCATCTGCAGCAATAGCAATCTTCAGATATTGTCAAGTTTTCTTCTTTAAGAAGTGATGCTAGATCTGTGTTTGGAAAGATGAGATCTGTACTTTGTGCTCTTCATACACATTTGTACGTCCTTAATATATTCTTAAATTAGCAAGGACCAATGAATACACTTAACTCACTTGGTTTGAGTATAGTAGAATTTTTAGCAGAAAAGCATTACTTATTTTAACAGTGCATGCATGCACGGGGTAGCATTAACGTGAGGTGTAGAACTTACAGCAACATTTGCAGAGAGCAGCCAGCAGCCTTCTTATATCAGTAGCCCTGGTTTTGCTGAGCCTGGAGTGAGCTAAGAATTCGTATCTATTTGTCTGAAGCAGTCTTCAAATTTTTGTATTGGTTTAACAACTGGTTTTTCACTCATACTAGGATTTGTTTTTCTTGTTTCCCCCTTCCAGGTGGAGAGGTGTACAGTTTTGGAAAACTGCCCTGGAGATCAGGACCTGAGGGGTCACGTGTTAACACCCCTCTCCTAGAAAACACTTTGCTTGGACATCGCATTATCACAGTGGCAGCTGGCAGCTTCCATAACGGCGCCGTGACAGAGAGCGGTGTGGTGTACATGTGGGGGGACAACTCCGCTGGCCAGTGCGGAGCTGCTAACCAGCTGTGTGTGCCAGAGCCCCAGCTTGTCAGCATCTGTGATTCTGAAACCAGCCCTCTGTTATCAGTGAGGGTTTTGCAACTGGCATGTGGAGAGGAGCACACGCTGGCATTGTCGCTGAGCAGAGAGATATGGGCCTGGGGGAGTGGCTGCCAGCTGGGTCTCCTAACAACGACTTTCCCAGTGACAAAGCCACAGAAGGTAGAGCACCTGGCAGGACGTGTTGTGCTCCAGATTGCTTGTGGAGCCTACCACAGCCTGGCTCTGGTACAATGTCTGCCTGTGCAGGAAGTGAAGCCTGTCCCAGAGAGATGCAATCACTGCAGTCAGCCCCTCATTACCATGACGGACAAGGAAGATCATGTAATCATTTCAGATAGTCACTGCTGCCCACTGGGAGTGGCACTGTCTGATAACCAACCCGAAAGCCACGTTTTCTGTCCCTCATCCGACACCCCCGAAGGCGGAAGTGTAACCGCTGGCCAGAGTGAAGGCTGTCAGAAACCACCTGTGGAGCTACACAGGCTTGGTGGTCTAGAATCCGATGGACCAAGTGGCCTTACCAGCAGCGATGGACAGGAAGATACTGGAATTTCTAGTTCAGGAAATACTCTGTTCTCTGACAAAAAAGAAGTGAAAGAGTACTTAATTGGTTTGTCAGATCACTCATTAAATGAGAGCCTGAATAAAAACATCTCTACAGAACCTGACCAGGTTGGTACTTAAGCTCATAATCTGCTGTAACTTCTCTTGCATATGTGACAACATTACTCTTTTTACAAATTAAAAACTTACTTTAATGTAGCTATGGTGTTTTTATAGCTTCCAAGTGGTTTTTTTCACTGTGATGGTTCTCAGCTTTTGAGTGGAAGATTTTTTTTTGTCCTCCATCATTGTTCAATTATGAGGCTTCATTGTGGGCAGCCTTGACAGTGCTTTAGTCTCTCCTCTTCGTGGTCTGCAGTAGCAGAACCACGTAAGCCAATTTCCATGCTCTGTTTCTTGATGCATGGGGTTCCATTTGTGGGGGGCAGTAAGATCCAGTGAGTATTACTGGTACTCATCTGATTTACCTTTAAGATAAAGGTTTAATTTCTGTACCTGGAACAAATCCCTCACAAATCCAAGTTCTCAATCAGTTAAAGATTCTGGATTGCAAATTGCTAAAAGGTTTGACCAAAAGGTTTCTAATGTTAATAATGTAGGGGTGGCATAAACTCATAAAAAGGGATGGGAGATGTGTCAGTACTACTGTGTGGTGTGGAGGATGATTCAACAACACTCTTTTGATGCTATAGCAGAACAGTCAAGTACTCATCTCTTAGTAAGCATCAGAAAATGCTCGACATGAAGGTTCAAGAGCTGTTTGTGACTTCCTGACAAAATACTGTTTTCTGGGTTTTAGAGAGGAAAAAAAAAAAAAAGGGAAATGTAATTAGGGGCAAAGGGAAGAAGATAGAACCCAAAAGTTACTAGACAAAAAACTAATCCAGAATCTTGCAGTGCAGTCTGGCAGTCCTTACCTGGCTACTGTCCTGTGAGGAAACCTGCTGCTCTGTGGCCTAATTTGCAAAATTGACAGTGGAATTCTGAAAATTTCTTTTGTCCTTTAAAGCGTTGTGCAGACATAAATTTATTTATTTTTTTAATAGTTGCAGTAAGACATTCTCCACAGTGGTTCAGGGAAATAAATTACGCAGTACCTAAAAAATAGTTGATTTTTGTTATCGCCTCTGATGGCAACAAAACCCTTGTAGTTTTAAAATCTGTGCAGTAACTTGGTAGTTCAGCAAGTTATGCTTTCTTACTCTGAGGAAAACTTATTTTAGAAAAATAAATGTTGTGTAAATACATTTTCTCTTTCTTTTGCTTTTTGCTAATACCAATACATTGTAGCAGCTGTGGGCTCCTCAGACGTCTTTCAAGAACTCCAGCATAGGGAAATGACTGAAACATAGTTTCATGCTCCCTTTCTCTACTCCTTGTTCCTGGAATATTTCCAGAGTACTGTTTTCCTTGCACAGTTTCAGGAATCAAGCCTGGAATTGATTCACTGAATCTTCCGCAGTTGAGCTTACATGTGAAGAGCAGAGATGAGGTCTAATGTAATGTTTCAGCATTAGTAAAATCCTTCATTTCTCTTTGCTTTCCTACACAAACGAAGTTTTCTTTCCTGTTTTGCTAGGTATGCCTTTTGGAAATAGGATGAAGTAAATTGAACCAATCCCAATCCTTTAACCTAAGCTTTAAAGAAGTCAAAGATTGTTTTTATTTTGGCAGAATAAAATTAGCTGTAATACTGGTATTGATACCATTTTCCACTGTGTATTAGGTAGGGAAATGGGATTTCACTGTCTTTGTTTCAATGTTCAAGCTATTTGTATGAGATCATTTTGGGCATTATTTCTTACTTGGTGGGTCAGCTGATTGCTATTACAGGTAATGGTGTCCTGCCTTCAGTCAGTCTGTGCCTACTGTGACTTGATTATTAACTAAGCTTTATATGGATACAACAATGGTGTATGGGGGGACAGCCCAGACTGGTTTCAAGATAGGCCTTGCAAAATTAATCCATGAATTGCTGTTTTCCTTTTACCACCTTGAAGACAGAACTTGTCTCTCTGAAAATACAGCATGCCCACTGTACTCTCATTGGTGGCAAAGAAGTTGGTAATAAGCTTAAAATTAGGTCTCTTTTTATATTTGTTTGCGAAGATTTTTTTTTTTTTTGTATTTAGAAACCCCATACCTGCAATCTCTTACAGGTGAGCTACAAGACAGGTGCAACAAAGCCCAGTCCATTTAGAAATGGTGCTTGGTCCTACTTTAAAAAAATTATTCAGTGCAATAGATGTACACCTAAGCATAAAAAGCATATATAATTTATATTATATACAGTTAAAATACATACATAATTTGCAATAAACATTTATAATAAACATAATACGGTGTTCAGTCCAGCCCATGGGTTGAATAGTGAATGTGTATCATCATCCCACTGTTCTGTGCGTGTCTCTGACAGTTTGCACTTCTCCTTTGGTTTCAGCCGTCCCAAGAGGAAGAGCTCAGTGCTTGCATGCCGGGCCCGCCGGGTGGCAGCACGTCCGCCCTGAACAGCCTGGTGGCCTCCTGCGCCTCGGCCGTGGGGGTGAGGGTGGCTGCCACCTACGAGGCTGGGGCCCTGTCCCTGAGGAGAGTCATGAACTTGTACGGCACAGCTGCCGCTGAGCCGGGATCTCAGCTGGGCAGCAGGTCCCCGGGGCCCGAGCCTCTGAAAGACAGCCGAGAAGAGCAGGTCAAGCTGGAATCCATGCAGGGCAAGAAGAGTTCCAGTTTAGTAGATATTAGAGAAGAGGAATCTGAAGGAGGGAGTCGAAGGCTTTCCCTGCCTGGCTTGTTGTCACAAGGTAAGAAAGCATATTGGGGAAAAAACACTGGAAAACGTATAATAATGTGGAGGTTTATAAGTGAAAAATACCCCAAACATTTATTAAACACAAATCTAATGATCTATCAAAGGTCTTTATGAATTCTAAACTATATCTTAGGACTTGAAAGCAGTGGAGAGAGCGAAGGCTAGGAGATACTGCGTGCTAAGAAAGCCAAAAGCAGGGTCTTTCTTGTGAAATTAAGGTAAAGTGAGCACATTGGAGGAGTTCTATTGCCAAATGATGCTAAGGCATCTTTCATGTTGGTTATATAGAAGATAAAAATCTGTGTGGTCTGTAATCTGCACTGCACTGAGCTGCTTTTGAGCCAGGGACCTTTAAGTATTCCAGTTCCCACTGTTGAACTTCAAAGTTAATTACCTTCTTCCCTCACAGATTTTGGTGTTGTTAATTGCTCTGAACATGTATATGGTTTAGTTCTATATTGATCTTGGATTTGAGGGGAATTTTAGGTAGTATTGAAATCTGCTGTTCACTGCAAGGTTGTATTTTCTTTCAAAACACTTTCTTTAATGTATAGTTTGTTTTGGGTCCTTTGCTTCATTATAACTGCATAGTTCTCATGTGTCTGCTATCCTTTAGCAGCTGGTAAAAACTACTTAACATCTGTCTATTTTTAGCACCTATGTTACTTCTTTGTATCCATAACCTATTGTCTTACCTGCCAACCTTTGTTCTCAGGCTGAGATTTTACTATTAAATAGAGCTGTTACTGTGTAACACACAATCCAAGTGATACATTTACCACAGTGCTTAGCAATTTTTCTAATTCTTGGCGTCTGTTCAGTTTCCCCAAGGCTGTTACGAAAGGTAGGACGGGCAAAAATGAGGACTGTGGCTCTGACTCCAACCTACAGTGGTGAAGCTGATGCTCTTTTGCCCTCTCTAAGAACGGAGGTGTGGAGCTGGGGGAAAGGGAAGGAAGGACAGCTGGGGCATGGTGATGTTCTGCCAAGGTGAGATTTCTTAGGTAAATGGTTTTTTTTATTCACTATATTGCTAGAAAATTTTGATATTGAACTGTCTCAAATTCTCTAATTTAAAGATCTGCCATGCATTGTGTTCTTGTTCTTTTAAGTGTTGTGACCTAAGTTTCTTCAAATAACGTGTTTTTTGCTGTATTGTTACCAAGCATCAATTAATTATGACTTTTTCCCTTGTCATCAGTAACAGATATTTTAACTTTGTCCAAATTAGGGTGAGGTCTATCATGAACTTTTGCCTTTCCTGACCATTTTGACTAAGCTGGTTTATTGCCAGAAGACTCCATATATCTTTGTTTTTTCTAATTTGTTTTGGGGAATAAAATAAAACTTTGAGTGTTTTTGTGTTAAGAGTACCTCTGATAATATTTTTTCTTTTTCCTGCCTTCTACCCCTCTTCCCTCACCTTATGGGTTCTGGGGATTGACAGGCTTCAGCCACTGTGTGTGAAAAGCCTTGATGGGAAGGAAGTGATTCACCTCTCTGCTGGTGGCTGTCATTCCTTAGCACTCACTGCCAAATCCCAGGTACAAGTGATTGTTACTGTTTATTGTTTATCTCTGACATAATTATCATGTTTGGTCTTTTCTACTTTTTTGTTTCTTTTGCTTCTAAACCTTTGTTCTTGTTTGTGGGAGGCATCATGGAAGTAGTGTGGAATCTAAGATCTGTTTCTGCCCAAGTTCTGCATGTACCATCAGCATTATGTTTAAAGATTGCTGTGACTTGATTTGGTGCCTTCATTTCTGAATGTGAGAAGACAATGTGAGAATGTAGGAAGACTGTGAAAATTAAGGAAATGCTGCTTGGTACACAAATCCTATCTCCTTGACTCGTGTGTGTTTGTGCACTTGATGTGTTGTACCACCACAGTTCAGTATGTTTCCGTGTATATGAATTTACATTCTGATGTGTAGCACTGCTTCTTACAGGTGTATTCCTGGGGCAGTAATGTCTCTGGCCAGCTTGGTCACCTGAACTCCCCAACAACTGTCCCTCGTCTTGCAAAGGTACTTTGTTTTCTGTGCTCTTCTTCTTTCAGTTTAGGGTCTCTTCTTGTACAAGTGAGTGCAGAGTAATTTCTGAGAATGACCTGTTCATGGATCTGTGCTATTTACTGTAGAGCCCTTGATTTTCTTTGGCTTATGCTGTGAAATGATCTTTAGATGAGCTTGTGAAAATCTACCCAGGAAATCCTTTACACAGACTTCTGCTGGTTTTTGACCACAGTGAAGTTCTAGAAGTGAGAACTGTGACTGGTTGTATCTTCTTACCAGATTTCACTTTTACCTTATATTTGGTGTCTCGGATATGGATGTTGCAGTGATTAAACTTCTAAATACTTTGTAACTCTGTTTTTATTCTAAACAGTTGTTTCTAGCATTTTTAGCTTGGCCAGAGCACGGCCACATTTGTTGTTGTTTCCGTATTTCCAGAGCTGTGCAGAGTTTTGGCAGTGGGTTTTCTCTTTGGTTTGAACTTTTCATCACATTGAGTGGATAGCAAAATAACAGCTTTTGGGTTAGACCACAGCCTTTCCCATGTTTTCTGGTGCTCATCTTAATGGAAAACTAGCTGCACAATTTTCCTCCTTAGGCCTTATGCAAATTAATGTACAGAGCAGGTTAACTGTCTCCCAAGTTTATATAGACTTCCCAGTTAAATGTAGAGGGGAGAATAGTGTGCCAACTTTAATCAAGGTCACTTGATGCCCATTTAAAAATAAAACTGATTTGTAACTGAAAGGCAAAAAAATCAGCCATTAAAAAGAAAACTGAAAAGAAAGACTTTTCAATATACGTACAAGGAGTTTATTTGTTACAAGACACTCAAGTTGAAAAATTGACCAGTTATTGCAATAGTTTATCGTGGCAGATATATCATGTACATGCGTGACTAGAAGAGTTAAGTACTTTTCTCTTCTTCCAGCTTTGGGTAATGATTTTTAATGTCTTCCTTCCTCCCAAACTTTAGGTGTGTGGTGATGGTATTTGGACTGCAGCAGCAGGACTAGATTATTCCCTCTTCTTAGCAGACGAGAAAGACTTCCAACCTGGATTATATTACACTGGCCAGGAGACATCAAGAGAAAATAATTTGAATGAAAATAGCTGTACTAAGAGTCCAGTTCTGTTACTAGCCTGTAGTAAGGTGAGTGTTATTTCCTTTAAGTCAGTACAGATCATACTGGTGCTCTTAGGAAATAGCACAGTGCTGATGGCTTGGTGATCTTTAAGGGTGTCGAGCCACATTACTGGTTCCTAGTAGTCAAATGAGGAGAACAGTGGGTGGAGGGTAGAGAGGAGGCCCAATTAGTGTTGTTCTCTCCCCTGACTGTTTCTTGGCCTTCCCTTCTGTTTGAGGGACAAGGAGGTGTTTCCAGTGTGTTTAAACCATTTCCTTCCATGAGTGCAGGCTGCAGAAATGCACTCTTCTATTGTGCTCTGTTTCACCACAGTCTTTGTGTTCAGTCTTCACTGCTATGGCTCTTCACTTTCTTCTTGTCTCTCAACTGAGGCCACTGGCTGCTCTATTCTGTTACTCCATTCCAATATTACGCCTTTGGTTTGTGGATGGGCAGAAGGTCCCTGTGAGTTCTGCACATCTTCTTCCCTACCCCTCCCTTTCACATGAGTGTAAAGGAGGATCTGAGCAAAAACTGCATTTGATGTTAATGGGAGACAGGCGGTGCCCCCACACAGTTTTTTCATGAAGCGGAATCTCGTGTGCCTCGAGGTTGGCATGAGGTAGGAGCGTGTACTGTGACTGCACGTCCTCTTCCAAGTTGTTTGTGTATGGGTTCAGACCAACATGAGTTTAACAAAAGGGAAATGTGAGGCTAGAGAGTGTCTCTGCCTTAGGTCCTCTGGGTATCACTGCTGCTTCCCTAAATTGAGCAGAATAGCATTTTGGGAAGTGTTTTGAGGAGGGACAGAGATTTAGACACTGGGTCTGTGTGCATGCAGACACACACACCTGTATTCCTTTTGGAAGATTGTTGCTAGCCATTCCCTTCTCTTTAAGGGTGAGTGGTAGGCTCTTGCATATGAGAATTGGCCTGTGGGTTGCTTGTTGAACAACTTTGGCTCAGTGTTTCAAAGGAATCCTTTATTTAGCAACCAGGGAAATTTAAGTAGAGCTCAAACTCTGAATTACTCTATTGCATTGCATGTGAACCAAAATTAGTGAGAAACCACAATGCATCAGTGGCACGTGTGCTGACCCTAGGGAAGAATTTTGCTTTGAACTACTGAGGAAAGCAAATACCTACTGTTAGTAATATTGCAGTATCAATAAGCTGGACTCTTACCAATAAATAGACATATTCTAGGTCCAGAAAGGACCTGTTCAGAGCAGTCATAATTCTAGTAAAGGCTTATTCTTCTCTCTTCCTATTTAATGGGAGAAACAGCTGATGTAATGATGCTATTTAATAACATCGTTGATATAAGCATATTGCAGTTCTAAAAGTGACTGAACTTAAGGTCACTAGCTCTTGAACATGGAGTGGTTCTATGAGCCACCTTAAAAGGTGGTCTATTCATTGTCTTTAGGCTCTGTCAGAGTCAGGAAAATAAACAGCAGTGGCTATAAATGTATCTTCAACTTTTATCATTCTTGTATTGAGCCAGTATTGAATGGATTTTTTCTCACTGAAGGTAATTAATACTTAATATCACTTAGTGCTCATAAAAATGTGCTTTATTTGCATGACTCTGTTTTTAAATTGGAGTGTAAAAAGAAAAATACTAAAGCTGCTGTTTTTCTTTTCTCTTTTTCATCTTTCAGATAGGGTACATAAGCAATGTGATAGCTGGTGGTGACAACTGTCTGGCCTTAGTAGACAAAAACGTGATGGGATATATTGCCAGTTTGCATGAGTTGGCTGCTACTGAGAGAAGGTTTTATTTCAAACTGAGCGAGATCAAATCTCATGTCCTTAGACCTCTTTTAGGTTTAGGTAAGACCTTCTTTAAATGTTTTCCTTGATATTGTTTCCCCTAAGTTCCACAACAAATTCCTGTTACGCAAAATTTAAAAGTAATAGTATTTTTTCAAGATAAATCAAAGGTCTTGCTTTCCCCTCGTTTGGATGAGGAGGTGAAAGACAGTTGCATTTTGACAGTGTACATTCTGTTAGTATTTGCACTTTCCTGATGGTTTCACCTGAAATACCTTCGTTATTTGCTCTGTATTTAGTCTAAAACTGTTGAATTTCTGATTCTGAATAATGTAGCCATGAGGTGAAAGTGCTGATAAAACATCTAAACGGCACCATGTTGTCATTCTCTCTGTTAATGGGTGCTGCTCTTTCATCAGGTAAGCTAAATTGCTTTCTGGTCTGTTACAGATAATTTGGGCAATGCAAATACAATCCAGTTGTTGCAGGAAATGGCAAGCAGGTTCAGCAAGCTGTGCTATCTCACTGGTCAACATGGAGCTTCTTTAAGTAGCTTTCTTCATGGAGTAAAAGAAGCCAGGAGCTTGGCCATCCTGAAGCATTCCAGTCTCTTTTTGGATAGTTACACTGAGCAAGTATCCAATTCCCTCTCATCTTGAGTCTCTGCAGGCTTAATCTACTGACTGCAACAAGCCCTGAGTTAAGGGAAAGTAGGTCATAAGGAAAGCTACATAACTGTTGTATTGTTGTGATTTAGAAATAAGTACGTGGAGAGTTTTCCACCAACGGATACATTTTGTAGTGAGATGTATTTCCAAATCTTCACCAGTGGAGCACATGGACAGCATCAGCTTCCCTTGTGTAAAACTCTGGGTACAGACTCTGCTTTGGTTGCTGCCTATAAGCCTGAATATTTATTACTTATTAAGAATCTTGTTGTATAATGTGATAGAATTACCATGGCTAGGCCACTAATTAAAGCTACCTTTGGGGGTTTATTGTGGTTACAAAATGCTTTTTCAATAGTCATTAACTAAAGACTGTCTTCCAGAAGAAAATTCTTCTGTCCTCATACCTGCTAAACAGCTGACATTGCACCTGTCACCCAAAAGCTGGAGCTGCTTTAGTACTCAGAATTAAGTCTGGATTTTCCTGGTTATTGTTTTTGTTGGCTTAATGCTTTTGGGAGAGAAGGTCTATGTAATCAGCCTGTTCCCTCTCTTTCCTCTCAGTAACTTGTAGTTCCTAGACAACTTCATTTAAATGTGATAGAAGTCTCATCATACTTAATACCTACAGGTTTTTGTGAAAAATAATGGCTTAACAGAGAGTCTAAAAATGTCATATCTGAACATATCTGTCAACATAGTTACCAGGTATCTGAAAATATCTAAGTAAACAAAATTTCAAGATTATCAACTTCAGTAGTTATGCAGTAGTTATCAACTTTGTTATGCAGTAGCATTTTGAATAGACAACTAGTTGCAGTTTTCTTGAACACAAGCACAATAGAAAACATTTTTGCTGGGTCAGTGATGAACTTGCGCTGTATCACCCTAAAAGAAGCTTTCATCTCTGTTTATCATACTAAATATGATATGAACATACTCCTCTCATAATTCCAAATATATGTTTTCTCATTTTCTTACTTAAATTACTTACTTGAATTTTTCTCGTAACCTGGATTTTCAAAATTGGTTCTCATTACTCAGAATAGAAGGTTTTGATTTCTTCTTTCTTAAAGACTGAAATACCTAGTCTCTATTCTCATTACTGCTTGTCTTCTGCTCTTCCCCTTTGCTCCCTATTGCTTACATGTTTTTATGTGTATGGCATCAGAAGCTCAGCATAATGCCATGAACATCTTTCAAGGATCAGTCAGGCAACATAAGAATAATCTGTTAAATGGGCTGAGCAGAGACCTCTTCCCTTGGAGAAAGGTGTTGTTTGTTTTTTTTTTTTTTAATGGTGATGGGGAGAAGTCATAGGTAGAATGTTGAATAGCAGGAAAAGAGAAAATTCCTATCTTGAAATTTCCACTTGACTATAATTAGAAGCTAGCTATATTAAATGGTTGAAACAAGTGGTTTATTCTGTACATGCCCAAATCTGAGAGAAACAAAAATAAAATTAAAGTAAGCCCTCTGCATTGTGCTAATGGCAGCAGAAATGTGGACTAGTAATGCATGTTCAGTGCTCCATGTGGGAGGTGACTGCCAAGTGTTCAGTAACACTGAGTGTTGCTCAAGTCCTATATAACTTCTCTAGCAGAAGATGTTACAGGTGTCATTATAAACTGTTGGATGTTACAACAGTTGCTGCTTTCAGGGATGGATTCATTTTGTGACTGAAGATCTTTTTCTTCCCTATATTAGGTATTGTACTTCAGTAACAAACTTCCTCGTAATGGGAGGATTTATGCTCCTTGCAAAGCCAGCAATGTAAGCAAACCTTTACCATTTTTTGGACATTTTTATCAATTAGGAAAGAACTGTAAAGAATGGAGTGTATGTGTGTATAGTAATGACCATGCAGAGACTTGGTCTCAGCATACTTGAGTAGACTAATTCCTTTTCCTTCCGATGAAGAGAAAATTACTTCCTCCTAACTGTGATAAAAATTTAGATTAAAATGCTGCTGAGTTCAGTTAGTTCATCTGGAAGGTAGAGAAATGAGGAAAAAAGCTTGTTATTGGAAATTCCTTCGAAGAAACATAGAGTTCATATAATTTTTTTGAGAGCTATAGTTAAATGAGGTAAAATGTTCATCATTATTCAGTGTTAGTGTTTATTCTTTCAAATGTTGCTGTCAAGAAAATACAGAAGAGAATTAGCTACAGTAGATAATGTGAATTCACTTTCATTTGAATTCTTTAACTTTATGGAAATGCTTTAAAATGATGTAAAAGTGACATTTCTGCACATGCATCTTCTCTGCCTCTCAAGGTTTCTTGGCTCTATTTCATGCACAGGTGCTGTAAATATGAGGAAGGAATTGTATCTTAAGGCCTGAGACTACATTTGTAGTCTCTAGATCATAAAGCTTTTTTCTCATTTCAGTAGTATTTTTGTCTAGGAAATAAAGTAATGATGCTGGATCTCTCACCCTAGTGCTTTGACGAAGTTGTTGCACTGAGGGTAATTTTTAATTTGTCTGTGGAATTTCTGCCTTTCCTTCCCAAATTCTGTAATCTGGGAGTAATTCTGTTAACATTTATGGAGCACTTTGAATGCAGTATAAATGATATTGGAAGTTCTTGGAAATGCAGGTACCTAGGATGAAGAATATTCTGCACTCGAGGACCAGTGCCAAAGTCTAAATACAGAATCCCCCTGTAGAGAGGCACTGAGAATCTTTTTTCATTGATCAGGATTTTTAGGGTGACTTAGAGGAAATCTTGGTTCAAGTATAAGCTTGTTTATAATTCGTTCTGAAATCACCCATGCTGAATTCATCACCTCAGCTGTCACTGTTGGGTGTCACAGCTTCTCCTACTCTAACCAGGGTCTCATTAGGTGAATAACACTTCAGGGAAGAGTCGTGCAAGTTTTGTCCTGCTCCTTTCAAAGGGAAGTTAAGAATATCTACTGCTAACGATTAATTTCTCCCCACTCCTTCTCTGAGGGATACTGTCCTAAGTAACTGGTTAATAGTGTCAGTCCGTCTTTCATGGATGCTTAGCAGCATGAATGCATTAGAGGCAGTCCTGTCTTTAAGGAAGTGCCAGCTCCAATGCAAGTCTCCATAGTTGGCAGGTTTTTGAGAATGTCCTCCAAAAGAGTAGACAAGCTGTACTGAGTGTTGTCTGTTACTGTTTGGTGCTTTTCAACAGAGAAACCTCCATGTGAGAATCTCAAAATTAAAAATAGCAAGTTGTCCAGGGGCATAAATTTAAAATTAAGAAATTCAGTCTTCTCTCTGAAGAAGACTTTATTCCTAAAGCTTGTTCAGTAACAGAGTTCTTAAATATCAATAGCAGACTTGGACAAGGTACATTATTTTGTGTGAGACAGCATCTCACTAACTGTGTAGCATTCTTAGGGAGCCTGCTGTGACCTCTGATCTGGTTTGCTGTCCCTGGGGCCTGCTCTCTCAGCTTCACCTGATTCTTGCAGCTTGTGGTTTAAATGCTTCCCAGCTGGATGTTTCAGTGCATGTGTCATATGTGTCAGCACCAGTGAGCACACACATAAGGCAAAGGAGAGGAAAAATAGGTGTGCTTTCCTTTTAATGAAGAGTCTTGGGTTTGTGTGCTAACCTACTGTGTTCAGAATCATTTGCCTCTTCTTCTCTGAACTAGTTTAGTTCTCCCTCTTGGAAATCAGACTGAGCATTGAACAGATTTCCTGCCTTTCTCTGAGGTAGGATGTAATTTTTGTAGTTAGGGGAAGAACTGCTCCGTTGCCTTGAACTACAGCAGGGGGAAGAAATTATTTCAGTATATTTAGGGAAGTGCATTGGAGCAAGTTAAGATTCTTTCAGGCCTTCTTGTATAAATCAACAGTGTTAGAAACTTACTGTGCTAAAAGCAGTGGGGAAGTCTTTCCACCTGTTCTTTACTATTCAAGTGGTAAAGAGGAAAAAGGCAACTGGTTACATTCCAAGTGAACAACATAGTCAACTTTCTTCAACCAGTTTGATGACTGAGCATATGAAATTAGAAGTAAAACACAAGTCTTGTGTTGCAATTTTAGCTGCTTATCTTTACTGCTGTACTTCCTCAAACTAAATTGTCAATAGAGAAATAAGCAGCATGCATTTACCCTTATAATTTGTATTGGTTTATGATAATCCAAAAAAGGGTGAGCTGGGCTCATTTACATAAAACATCACTGATGTCTTTTCTTCTCTTGTCCCTCTGTTTCCCCATGATCCCATCATTTAGAGACTTCTTGAGTAAAAACCAGGAGCTGTTGCAGAAACTGTCAGAGAAGAATGAGGAAAACCTCCAGCTAATGGAAGTTTTGAATGCTCTGTTTTTCATGCCATTTGGACGACTTCATAATTATGCCAGAATTTTATTAAAGCTTGCCACGTGTTTTGAAGTGGTAGGATGGCTTTTTTTATCTATAGTTCAATAAATACACACGTGAAACTTAAAGCTTGGAAGTAACCATGTGAAGCAAATGCCAGGTAATTAGAAACAGCTTATTTCTCAGAGGAGCTGCCTCAAACTTGTATTTGCTGCAGGGAAGAGAAAAAGATGTAGATTTATTTGCACAGTCTTACACCACCTGCAGAGAGCACATGACAGGTAGAAACTTGCTACCCTGCCAGAGCTTGTTTGTGTGCCTGAGTGCTTAATTGCAAATATATTGTTTTGATGTTTGCCTATTGCTTTTCAATTTCATCTGGCAGTATTGCTGTAGCTACCCTTGGCTGTAATACTCTACTAAAAACACTACACATATATTAGGTAGACTTTTACCACCCATTTAGATGTATATAATTGCTTTGTTTTGAAATAAAAGATGACTGAACAGGAACAGTAACTACTTGTACATTTAGTCCAATATCGTAATTTAGAATATTGTTCCTGCAATTATGAGCACTACTTCTGGTACAGCTTGCTAAGCTGCAAGAAGGTAGATCATGTAATTGTGTATTAATCATTCTCCTTGTAACATTCAGGGACCTTCTTGTGATTTTTAAAAACTCTCAGCACATCAACAGAACATGTGACCAAGAAAATAACTCTGTCTGCTCTGTTTAGTACCGAGACCAACTGTCATGCACTTAGAGCTAAATTAATAAAATGAGCAGTTGTATTGCAGCTTGGTTGGTGGTGGTTGGTGCAGGCATTCAGAAACGCCCTCAGCTCTGTCTTACCTTGTGCCCTACAGGCATCACCAGAATACCAGAAGCTGCAGGATTCTATTTCATGTTATGAGAGCCTTGCTGTCCATCTTAGCAGAAAAATGAAAGAAGCAGAATACACCCTTGGCTTCTGGAAGACCTTTCCTGGGAAAATGACGGTATAGTGACGATCGCCAGTCCATTAGCAGCTCAAATCTCTGCTCTTAGTGCCTGTGTCTGTTACTGATGCTGCTGTCCCAGTTGCACTTGCTGTTTTTGCCAGTTGGTGTTGCTGTAGTACTCCTTACTTTAGAAAGGTTGAGCCTTCACTATGAAAGACTGAGGCACCAACCTTACATGACACTCAGTGAGAAGTGGGGTTGGTGATTTTGCTTTTGACCCCGCCTGCAGGACTCCCTGCGGAGGCCGGAGCGGCGTTTGATCTGTGAGAGCAGCAATCGGGCGCTGTCCCTGCAGCACGCGGGGAGGTTCTCCGTCAACTGGTTCATCCTCTTCAACGATGCTCTGGTGCATGCTCAGGTAAGCCAGCTTGGAGCCAGGAACAAAACCTTTTCTCTGCTTCAAACAACATTACAGATTTTTCATACAGTGATGTTCTTGCAGTGTAAAAATAAATCTGAAATTATGTGCCTTTTTAACATTTGATTGCGTTGCCCTGTGGCTGGCATGGTTTCTGTCGGCTGTTTCCTGGAGCAGGGTGGTAGAAAGAGTCCCTAATGCTCAATTTTTTCTAGTCCTCAAAGAAAGGGAAAAAAGAAACCATTCGGAAAAAAAATGGGGCAGGGTTAATGGATCAGTAACTGGTGATGTTTCCCTTCTCCTTTCCTACAGTTCTCAACACACCATATCTTTCCCTTGTCCACACTGTGGGTAGAAGCTCTTTCAGAAGAAGCTGGTAATGTGTGAGTATTCTTGTGATGCTGAAATAGTCTGATATTTTGGGAGAGAAGATGAGCATTTTGTAACCAATTACAGTGAATTTGGAGTGGAATATGGTGATTGCAGCCATGTCTACCCTTTTTTCTTGTTTCACAAAATGTATTTCTAGGTCTTAAAAAAAGTTGTGTAAACATCAGAAAGAATAAGGTGGTCGAGAGGGAAGCAAGTCTTCTTTGCTGCTGCTTCTTTTATTGCTGACTTAAAGGGAGTGCTAGCTGGGGTAGGGAAGAGAAGATACAATATTGGTGCTCTAAGAAACCTTGCGTTTTCAGGATGGAATTTCACAGATTAAAGTACTTTTCCCCCCATGCAGGAACGGGTTGAAAATTACAACACCAGAAGAACAGTTTGTTCTTGTTTCTTCAACACCACAGGAAAAGGTGGGCATATCTGCACATTTGACATGGCTTCAGTGATGTGAATGAGGCTTTTTCCCCTGCTGTGAAACCAAACTGGGAGAAGGACTGCCTGAGTATTTCCCAAGAATGAAGTCCTTCTGCAGCTGGGTGTCCCAGCTGGCTGTACACGCTGCCTGAGGGTAGCAGTGCTGCAGTGCACAGCACTGTGCTGAGCAGTGCCAGGGACAGGACTGTGCTTGCTGTAAAGGTGAGAGTCAGTGCAAAGGCAGGTGTTGGCTAAATTCTGTGGTGAACCATTTTCTGTTTCAGACCAAGTGGCTGAGGGCAATAAGCCAAGCAGTGGATCAGGCCCTTAAAGGGACTTCTGACATGATTCTATATGGAGCTGGTGGGAATGTAGCAAGACAGGAACCTCCTATTTCTCGCAGTGCCAAATACACCTTCTACAAGGACCCTCGATTCAAGGATGCTGTTTATGATGGGAGGTGGCTTTCAGGAAAACCCCATGGAAGGTAAAAGCATTGGAATGGAGTGGCTGAAACCAAAATGAAGTGGTTGTGGTAACAATAAGTAGGCTCGCTCACAGAAGTTATTTGGAAAGTGCAAAGTGAACTGATTAACTTATATATTGGCATGGGTTTGTATTTTTTTCCAGAGGGATCCTAAAATGGGCAGATGGACGAATGTACTCTGGGACTTTCCGGACTGGGCTGGAGGATGGGTAAGACATTCTCACTGTTTGTGGAGCCAGGCAAGAAATACTTTTTGTTGTAGGAGAAAACAACAAAACCTTTTTAATTAAAGGTTTTGCAGTGAATCTTACTGACCTTTCTTACAACATAGTGATGCACCTTCTCTAGTGTTTTCTTTGCTATATTTCTGGTAGAGCAAAGGTTTAGTAATTTAGCAAGGAGACAAAATCTTAAATTGAGACTTCAGGGTTCGGGTGAAAACTAATGAGAGTATGTGATCTTGATGATGAAGATAGCTAGTACAGAGGAGACTGAAAGTAGGTTGAATGGAAGTTCTAGACATTATCATGTTATCTGGTGAAACAAAACCACTTGAAAATTAGGTATTATACAGCTTTGAATTAATCTGTGGATTTCATTGCTAAGAATCTGCTTAGAGCACTGTTGAGGCTGAGAGATGAACTTATTTCCAAAGGCATTTTTATATGCATCTTGTGAGCAGACATGTCTGTGCTGGGCAGGATAAAAATATGTGAGGAGTCCTATTGGCTTCCAGATGTATTTTCAAAATACTGGGTTGGAGGGGAAATTGAAATGTGGTCTGACTGCAGACAGCTTTTTAAAATTCCTCTTGGCTGTTGGTGTAATGTCAAACTGTAAAACCAGATTAGAGTTTTGGTCATTTTTAACTAAGTGTAACTAATCCTGAAGATTTTAGGGTTGTTGGAGATGGAAATATTGCAAACAAATCCCAACCAGAAATAAATGGATTAGTATTTAGCTGTAATTGCTGGAATTATCAAAAGTGTATACTTGAATTTCAGCATGCATGTTATAGTCTCAGCACTTAACAGTACTGTCTCGTTGGGTGGACATGCTCTCAGGAGAACCTTCAGAACTGGATTTTAATCTCCTCAGGAGATTAAAATCAATAAATACAACTGTGTATCTCATTCTTTTCAGGCATACTGAAGTTGTGAATAATTCCTTTACACTCAGCATAATTGGAAGCTACCATCTTTTGAAAAAAATCTTTTCTGTAGCAATACATGTCCTCATCTTTCCCTGGAATTAGAGTGTACTTGAATTATCAAGAGCTGAAGAAAATAATAAAGGTAGAAGCAGTCTTAAGATTTGAGAAGGCTCATGGCCTGAGAAAAATGCTGCAGTGTGGTGGCGAGAGGAGTACTCACAACAAGTCACAATCAAAGAGGAGAGAGCAGGATGGACTAAACTGACCTAGTGATGCTGGAATCCTTGCTTTTTCTTACAAAAAATATCATCTGTGACTGCTGTAGTTAGAGATGCACTAAAACTGAGAGACAGCATTCTGATTCTAGAATGGCTCTGTGGTGTGTATCTGCTCTGTTAATGAAATGTATTGGTGTTACAGCTGCTTTTGTTCCATCTCTGCACTGGCAGGTATGGTGAATACAGAGTGCCTAACAAAGCCCTGAATAAAGAGGACCATTACGTGGGATACTGGAAGGAAGGCAAAATGTGTGGGCATGGAGTGTACAGGTAACATGTGGCACTTGTGCTGCTGCCAGTGCAGAAGGGAGAGCAGGGCTGATGCTCTGACCAAGCCTCTGATTGTAGCTTTGTTACATTGCAGACTTGTGCGTGTAGTTAACGTGGCTTTTTTTCTGCTGTGCTCACAATGCAACTTGTGATCTGTTATTAATGTCTGTTCTAATGTTGCTGCCACCTTGCAGTAAGAGAGGATTCTTTATTCTGAGAGATAAATAGAACCTCTAATGGCCTTGCTTGTTGGGCAGAGGGTGGCTTTAAAACAACAAAGCATCCAAAGACTTATATTAAAAGGATCGCTTTTATCCCAAACAGACTTCAGCTGTAGCTGCTTGGTGTGGCTGTAATGCAATTCCTAGAAGGAAAAAGAAAGGGTTGGTCTGTTTGGGGGAAGCACCCACAAAAGAAAACCAATGAAAAGCTCCCAACCAGCCCCCCAGGAGAGCAGTAGGTGGCAGGACTCTGAGCTGTTCCGTTGTTGTTGCTGCTGTTCCAGCTATGCCACTGGCGAGGTGTACGAGGGCTGTTTCCAGGACAACATGCGGCACGGGCACGGGCTGCTGCGCAGCGGGAAGCTGACCTCCTCCTCGCCCAGCATGTTCATCGGGCAGTGGGTAATGGACAAGAAGAGTGGCTATGGAGTTTTCGATGATATCACAAGGTAATGCTTCCACAGATCCTTAAAACTCAGGTACGACATGCAATTGCAAACAGAGAAGGAAAGAATTTGATTTGTTAGTACCAGTAACAGTGCATGTCTCTTTTTTTCTTTATTGCTGGGCTTTCTGGGTTGATGGTATAAAGAATTGGGTCTAGGAACTGCTGTTTGGTGCTGCTTCTGGAGTGAATGGTGGAGGGATTGCGCTCTTTTCTTCTGTCTTGCTTTTCTGTCCTACTCCTGCCTGAAAACTAGCTCTGAATATAGTGTCTTATTGAGGTGTTGAGTTGTGCATGTGCTGAAAGTGTTATGAATGTCATGTGAGGAGTATTCTTTCATCTCAGGCCGATAAGGCTGAGTTGTTCAGTGGCAGATAATGGTGCTCACGAGTTTCAACTCATGCTCAGGTTTTCCATTGGCTTATTCTGCCAAAGCAGTGGAGGGAAGATGCTTTCTCTCAGGGCAGGTTACTGAAATGGTCTCAGGAACAGACTTGCACTAATGAAATGAACCCTGAGCACAGATCAATATAGTCTGTCTTTCAGTCACCAATTTATTGGTTGTTTTTCTGAAAAGAGCTTTTGGTGAAAGCCCAAGAAATTGTTGTTGTTTAACTGAATGCCCACTTCAAAAGCCAACCAGGCAGAAGTCTGGAGGGTGAAGGGGGGATGTTTTTCTGAAACAGAGCTGTTTTAACATCTCTAGGTATTTCCTGATGTCAGTTTTGCATCTAGTCTTGCTCAGTGGTGGTGGTTGTTCTTACACTGTAGTGCCAAGATGTCTCTGCATATTTTCTTTAGTCACTTATTTATCTAGGACAAACTAAAGAGATACCAGCTTTCCTTGCAAATCCTCTCACCTCCAGAATTTGTAAATGTGGCAGCAGTTCATCGTGAAGGAGTGTGGCATTTGCTTTCTACTCCAGAGCTACTCAAACATGAGTGAGCTGCCCTGACGTAGTTTTGTTTCTGGTCTCAGGGAGGTAGTGTGTGTATCTCTGTGTCCTCAGGATGTGTTTTCTGCACTTATTCTGCAGCCCAGACAAATAAGGAATAGCTGCAGACACTCGTTATTTCCTGCTGTCGTTTTTGCAAAACAATTATTTGAAAAAGTGGGACTTTGAGTTTCCATGCTGATAGCCAAGCATGTGGAATCTCTCTCCAAGAGGCCTCCACCCAGCAGAGGCCCCTGTAGTGGGCAGGATGAATCAGACCAACTTCCTGCCACCTCATGGGGCCATTCAGCTGGGAGAGACCCCTGAGCTTAGTTTAATGGTTGGGCTTACTCTCGTTACTATAAACATAATTTTCCTGGGTACGTTTCAAGGAAAATGCATGGTAACAAGGAGAATTGTATCAAATCAATCCCTAGTTTCCCTCTAAAAGCAGAAAAAAAGGCCTTGACAAGTTAATGGTTTATTAATTGCATGGTGAAAACATCACGTTCTCTTTCAGAACAACTGGAAAAATGGTTGTTTCATAATATTTATGACTTGCACTAAGATTCAAACAACTCTAGCCTGACTTCTGTGTGGTTATGTAGAAAAAAACCCAGTAAATAGTCTGAAAGAGGCTGATGTTTATTTGTGAGCAATCTTTTATTGTCTGATTTTTTTGATACCATGACTTTTGTTAGGCTGTTATACAGAAACTTTTTACAATATGATGTGTTTCCTTTCAATTTTTGCACTCTAATATTTCAAAAGCGTCATGTATGAATTTCTAGGTCTCCCTTCTATTCCCGCAGAAGAACAGCTTGGTTTCTTTTCATTTATTATTCTTTCAGTTTGAGTCATCTGACTTTAAGTAAAAGAAATAAAAAACTTTGGCAAAACAAAAACCTACTGCTCAGGTTCCTTGTGGTGTGTGCTGGCTTAACAGGGCTTCAGCACTGTTTCAGCTCATCAGCTTGCTTGGATATGGCCAATTTGAAATGTGAATTGTGAAAGAAAGTTCACTATAATTTATTTGTATCAAAAAGAGTCTTTATTTCTGTGGAGCTGGTGAAACTAACAGATACAAAGCAAGTACTCTGTGCCTCTCTTCTGAAGGTTTCTGTAATGGTCAAATGTGGCTGTAAAGCCAAAGGAAGACAATAAATGTACTATTTAGACTCTGTTTTTCCTACTTCATTTTTCTTCAGAGGAGAAAAGTACATGGGAATGTGGCAAGACGATCTTTGCCAAGGGAATGGTGTTGTGGTTACTCAGTTTGGACTCTATTACGAAGGAGCCTTCAGCACCAACAAAATGATGGTGAGTTGGACCCTGGGCTGCAGGGACTTTGCCTCTAAGTGTGGCAGCTTTCTGCAGCAGATGAGTGTGTGTTAGCCTGTGTAAACCTTCTGTTCTCCTCATCTTCTGTTGTCCATGCTTTTAGAATTGTCTTTATAATCCCTGCTCTGTTTTACCTAGGATTACTTCAGAAACACCTTAAAAATTGCTACTTGCTAAGAATTAGTAACAGGTTTTTCTAAAGTGCATTTTTAGGTCTGTGGTCTGGCCTTCTGTTATAATTACTGCTTTGTGTTCTTAATGATTCTTTTTATAGGGGACTGGAATTCTGCTTTCTGAGGATGATACAGTCTATGAGGGGGAATTTTCAGATAACTGGACTCTGAGTGGAAAGGTCAGTATTACAGTTGTCACTTGTAAACTGTTACTATCTAAAAAAAGTTAAAGGTTGTAATTCGGGTGCAAATGGATTTTAGCTAAAATTTTTATTATCTTTTTTCAAGGGAACACTGACCTTGCCAAATGGAGATTATATTGAAGGTCTCTTCAGTGGAGAGTGGGGATCTGGAATAAAAATCACAGGAACCTACTTCAAACCTAGTTTGTATGAGAATGAGAAGGACAAGCCTAAAGCACTGTGAGTGTTGAATAAGAAATAATTTCTCATATGGTTCAGTAATACTTAGGAACAGAACTATTGACTTTTTTCAAAGGCCAGTTAAAAATATTTCTTCCAAAGAAACAGTGAGGTTTTGAAAACATTTTTCCTCTTTCTTGGTGCTCAGGAAATGAAATAAGATAAACGTATTTTTTATAGTTATTCTTGCTTTAATTACTGCTTGAATAGGCAAATAGTGGCATGAAATTACAGGACAACTGACATGCTGCTGCTGTGCTGTAGCAGTCTCACATTTTTTTGTTTGTATTGGAAGTGACTGATAGAACCTGCGTTCACAGCTGCTGCTGACTTTTGAGCTCCTGAGAAAGACTAAGTTACATTAGAGTTGTTAAGTTAATCACAGATCTCTCTGCCTTCTGCCAGTGACTTTGTTAGCAACTTAATGAATTGTGTCATTTATTAATGCCAGTGGAGATATATTTGGACAGAATTTACTAGATCCTACACCTCTTCCAAACAGTGTGTAAGAAAATAGGAAGTTGCTGAATTGCAAACAAACGTTTTAATACCTTGGCAAAAATCACTTTGAAAAGTATTCATAAGCCCCTCTGTACAGCAGATGTGTTAGAGCAATTTGCTTAATTATTTCTGGGGATAAAAACCAAAATATGTTAAGTTACAGCTGATATATCTTTGAGTGGAATAAACCTAAGTAAATTTAAAGAGTTGATGGTGAGATGTTGGTATGTGGTAGCACCATATACTAGTTTAGCAATTGCTGTATGGGGTTCAGTATCTTGGAAGCACGCTCTCAAATTTCAGATTAAAATGGGAAACACAGCTCTAGTATTTTTACGTAGATTACTTCTCAGTAGGCTTCCTGAAGCTTTGACTGGTAATTTCTTTTGACAGTGCTGACACCTACAACAGCATGCAAGTTAAGCAGGGCCTCCCTGCTGAACTGAACACTTGCAGCCTTCACAGCTGTCTGCTTTTTACCCCAGTAGGGAGTCTATGAATAAATGTATGTACTTAGTTTTGAGGATGGCTTGTGAAATAAGGGTTTCATCTACCCTTTTCTGACTGTCTTCAAGTTGAAAATCTCCTGGTATAATTTCTGAAAAGGCTTAAAGCTTACTTTTTCTGCTTGGTGAAACTGGCAGCATGGGGAAATACCTGTGTTGCTAGTTCTCATCTCAAAAGTGCTGGAAGAAATGTTAATGAAAGGTCTGACAATTTCTGACAATTGATTTAAATCAAGAGCGAACTGACAGCAATTATTTGTTTTGAGAAAGCTTTTCAAAGCCCTAAATTTCATTATCAGTCTGAGATGTCTTTATTTATATATATGGGAAGAAGAGCTCTTGGTTTTCTTCTGGCTATAGATGATCCCTGAGCATTGTCTGGCAGTGGAGGGATGCCTGAGCTGGTTTTGCTCTCTGTCAGCACATCCCTAACGTGTCATGCAGCATTATCTGTTGCTGCTGCTTTAGGGTCAGAAGCTGTGTACCCATCCTTGGTACTTACGTGGGTAGCTATGCTAGTTGTACATTGCACGGCAGTGAGATACTTAATTGTGCTGTGTCCTTGCTACATGAATGTGTCCATGAATGAATACCAGTGGTGAAGATAAGCACCAGTCCTTCGTTGTACCATTTCCTGGACGGCTGCAAGAAAGAGTAAAACTAATAAGGTTCATAGCTGTTCTCTCATGTAGGTATTAATAGTGGGCTCTAGCTTTATACTTAGTGATGAAACTTGGTTCACAGTAGAGACTGTTAAGTATACCAGCTTTTGGTAAAACAGTGTGAGAGATTAGATTGACATTAGCCATGGGTGGTTTTCAAGCTGAATGTGTTGTTTCATTGCTATTTGATTTTAACAGACCCACTGGTCGTTTTATTAGGCGGAAACTTGGGATCCTGGCAGTGTCCCCTGATGAGAAGTGGAAGGCAGTATTTGAGGAATGCTGGAACCAGCTTGGTTGTGAGAGCCCTGGCCAGGGGGACAGATGGAAGGCCTGGGACAACATTGCGGTGGCTCTGACCACCAACCGACGGCAGCACAAAGACAGGTTGGCTCCTAGAGTGTGTGTCAGCAAGCAAAGCAGGGGTGGAGAAGGAAACTGGGATTGCACTCTGCTCTGAACTAGAAACTCTGCTGTAAAGGTTTAGTTAAAACAGCAGCAAATCCCAAGCAGAATCATAACCTTACTACTCTGCATTACAAACCCTTTAATGGACGTACTGATGTTTAGAACTAGTTCAGTTGTTAATGTCAGGGGTTTGTTCCCTATTGTTTGTTTCAACCAGTACAATGTCTTTTGTCTTTTTAAACTGCAGCCCAGAATTACTGAGCCGCTCACATACTCAGACACTGGAAAGTTTGGAGTTCATTCCACAACACATTGGTGCCTTCACCCTGGAAAAATATGAAAATATAAAAAAATACTTGATAAAGGTATCATGACTGAAATGCTCTCATAGTAAGGCATGGCAAGGCATGACATCAAGCTCACTTTGTAATAGCTTTCCTAATTACTTCCATAATTGCACTCTTGTAACACATAGTTCATGCTTGCTCATCACTTCTTAATACATTGAAGTCCTCAACTGAGACTAAAATCATTGAATACCTAATGAATGCTCTCTTAAAGTCAGTTTCTGTTCAGTTACTGTTTTCATTCTTTTACACTGGATCCCAGAAAGCATCTTGAAATACTTGCTGATCTTTGCATGTTAATTTTAAGAGTACTGGACAGATGACTAGTCCAAGTAGTAGCACAAATTCTTGTACTGTCTTGACTCCTATAAATGGTGTTTAGCTGACACATAAATTTTATAATCCAAGTGGAAATCTGTTAAATGTAGCTCATTTTTGAAATATTTGTACTATTTTTTGAAAGCCTGTTGTTGGATCTCTGACCCACGTCTCTTGAATTCTATTTTTTTAAATTTGTCTGCCATTGACCTATCTGACTGGCCAATTGACATCCTTTGTCTCAGGCTTGTGACACTCCTCTCCATCCCTTGGGTAAGCTGGTGGAAACACTGGTAGCTGTCTACAGAATGACCTATGTTGGAGTAGGAGCAAATCGACGATTACTGCAGGAGGCTGTCAGAGAGATCAAGTCCTACCTCAAACGCATCTTCCAGCTGGTCAGGTAACCAGACTCCTTTCCAAGTCAAACTGCTGCTGAAGTCATGGAAGCTCTCTCATGTTGTACAGTTCAAAGGTGCTGGCATTGTTACTTGGTTTTGGGAGTCGCTTGTATTTTCCTAATCTTTTTAAGGAGTCTTGAATGTTTTGTCAAAAATGGAAAAATGAAACTCTTCACACCTAGTGTGTTACATCCTACATCATACTTCAGAATGTGGCTGTGAGCAGTGCATCTGGAATACAGATTTACAATTCAGTGTCTCTGGATATTGATGGTGTGCAAAGACAGTGTTCAAAGGATATAGAACACTAGTGAGGATGGGGAATCCCAGGGCATTCCATAATGTTCTTACCAATATGGCAATGAAGTTCTTACCAAAGTGGATGAAAAATCTTCCTATGAAGAGCTGGCTTAGATTCTTGAGAATAATTACAGCTCTAATTGTGTCCTGCCAATCTGAAAGCAGAAATACTCCAAATTACTAACAATTAGAAGCCTTGTCTGGAGGGAAGTGATGTTAATGTAGGATAGGTGTTGTTGGCATTGAAGGGGTTGGCCTTCCTAAGTTTGCTTGCTGGTACTGTATGTGTGTTAGCTGTGCTGTCCTAGCCCACCATATATTATTTCTGCTGACAAATATTATAATAATAATACTTACTTTTCTCTCCAGTCTTGCTTAGTGCTGGAATTTGTGGAAACTTGTTGAAGTGACCTCAAATACTGTTACGTGTGTTGCCGTTTAGGTTCTTGTTTCCTGATCTCCCAGAAGAGGGCAGCACAATTCCATTTCTACCAACGGAGACAAAAGGACGGCGATCATTTTGCAGTGGGAAATCTGATTCCAGATCAGAATCTCCTGAGCCAGGGTACATAAAGGAAAAACAAATAAAAACTAACAAAGCCTTTATTTTATTTGCTGGGGGTTTTTTTCTTGGGTGGGGGAGGAAAGATAAACATATATTCAACTGATGGATATAAGCAGTGGGTTTTTTTCCCTTTGGTTCTGATGACAGATTCTGATAAGCAAACTTCCATGTTATGGTTGTAATAAGCATTTCATGCTTGTTCCATGCAATGGTTCTTTACTTAAAACAAAATTCGCTTTTTTCTGTTACGGGTGAGCAAGTTAAGGCTTGGGCCTGGGCTTCGGAAACGTATTTGGTATAAGAGCACTGGAGGTGATTTATAATCTTTTCTTACCAGAGTTGCTATCTGATGGATTTGTATTTATTTTTTTACTCTTATCCCTTGTAGAATAGGCTCGTGCTACATGAAAGATTTGTTCCAATGGTTTTCATTCAATTTTTATAGATAATTAGGTTTTTAATGTCTTCCTCTATTTTTTTGTTGCAGCTACGTGGTAACCAGTTTTGGCTTGCTGCTCCCTGTGTTACTGCCACGCCTCTACCCTCCTCTGTTTATGTTGTATGCCTTGGACAACGAGCGTGAGGAGGACATTTACTGGGAATGTGTTTTACGTCTAAACAAACAAACTGATACGGCTCTTCTCAGTTTTCTTGGAGTGCAAGCGTGAGTATGCTACAACAATAAAACAGAAACTGGAAAAGGTTACGGCATGTAATTAGATAAAGCAACTAAAACAAGCCCCAGTTTTCTGAAGTATTTTCTCTCATTAAAATGCATTTAAACATGTCTTCAAGCTAATTAGAAGGGTGGAGAGAGTGAATCAAACCTTCCCTCTTCCAAAAAAGGGAGGTGGAAGGGATGGGAAGGAGGTAAAGATTGACATTGCTACAAAACCAGAGCGAGACATTTAAAATCAGGAGTTTTATGGCTTCTTTGTGGGAGGTGTAGTTGATCCTGTAGGAAGGCCTGTTGTGTCTGAGAACATGATAACTTCATTTCTGTAATGTGAAAAATACTTCAGGACTATGTTCTCTGAGTGGACTGTGTTGGGTTTCTTGCAGGAAATTTTGGCCAGGAACTGTATCTGTCCTTGGAGAGAGTAGAAAGGTATGTTCATTGGGCCTTGTTTACATGTTTTGCCCAGTGCTTCTTTCAAGAAGCTGAAATCATTAAGAAGTGATCAAAGAATTTTTGACCAGGCTTTTTGCTTAAGATATGCTATGTTATTATGTTTCCTTAAAGTTTGCCTACTACTTAAATGCTGCGTTAATGACTTGGCAGGGGCACTGGACTGGGTTATCTCCAGAGGTCCCCTCCAACCCCAACCATTCTGTGATTTCTTACAGTGGCCATCAGTCCAGCTTTGTCACTCACTGTCTGACTTGGTAATGAATTCAGGAGACCTTTGCTTGGTCTCCAGTTACGAAGGTGTGAGAATAAAAGTCTAGCAAGGAAATTTTCAAGCTGCTTAATTAAGAGGGTTATATCATTATATACTTTCTGATTAGAAAAGATGGATAGTTTACATTCTTAATCATTATCTTGTTGAAAGAGTCTCAACACTGAACAGTGGGGGTGCTGAACCTGCCTGATAAATCTTACCATGATTACACAGGTATCATCAAACACAAAAGATGCCTGCTTTGCCTCTGCTGTTGAATGTTTACAGCAAATCAGGTAATTCTCTGCAATTTGTCTTTCAGTGTTGTACTGTTCCTGCTATAGTAGTATCTAGTATACTTGACTGGGATCCTCTACATGTCACCCTTTTTTGTTCGCCTTTATAAGTCACTAAGACATTTTCCAGTTCTGAGTAAAAATGCAATTTCTCCTGCTGGGGAATGAAGTGTTGCCTCATAAACAGGACTGAAAGGTGTCTGTGGGATGCCATTTAGAATCAAAGGCAGAAGGATGTCTATCAAATACACAAGTGAATTTCCAAACAGCTGTGGTGAAGTGACCTGTGCATGGGAGGCTTTTCTCTGTCTGTTATGCAAGAATTTAAGAAATTAAGGAATTAAAAATATTTTAGAAAGGAATTTTTCCCCTTTTACCACTATATTAAAACACCATGAAACTGTGAAGAGAGTCTCACTTGCAGTAGTGTGCCTTGATGTGGTGATTCTAACCTGGGTCCTGGGCAGCCCTGGCTGCTGCAGTGTCCTTGGGCATGGGGAGGGCCATGCTGGCTAGCAAACTGCCTTCCTAATTTAGGTGCTGATCTCTAACTGCTTACTGTTATCCTGGTTTGCTTTTGCTCTCCAAATAGTACCACATTTACCCCAGCTGACAAGCTGAAGGTGATCCAGCAGACTTTTGAAGAGATCTCCCAGAGTGTACTTGAGACCCTCCAGGAAGATTTTCTGTGGTCCATGGATGACTTATTTCCTGTTTTTCTCTACGTGGTGCTACGAGCCAGGTGGGCACTAAGGGTGGCATCAGCCATAAGCTGGGCATAGGCAGTACAAATACTTCTGTGTTAAACACTCCTGCTGCTTGTTATAGGATTAGCTACTGGCTTTTTGTAACTATAAATTTTCCAATTTGACTGTTTGCTTTGGCCTGAAAATTTCTTGAACAGTTTATTGTGGAAAGGCCTTGAATTCAGAATTTAAAAACATTATACTGACAACTTTTGTTCACATGTTCACTTTCCCACTCTCACATGTGACAGGATAAGGAATTTGGGGTCTGAGGTGCACTTAATGGAAGACCTGATGGATCCCTATCTCCAGCATGGGGAGCAAGGCATCATGTTCACTACCTTGAAGGTATGAAAATTATTCAATTATTAAAGGCTTTCTTTGGAAATAATCAGCTTTTAGCAATGAGGATCAGCTTAGGACAATTATATGAGCATTAGGCTATAACCTCTTTGACTTTTTTGACTGAAATATTTTACTAGGATAGGGAAGGAAGTTTAATGTAGAGCTTTGGATAACCTCGTAATTGCAGGTACTGGTAAGAAGAATGGTGCAATGTGCAAATGTACATTAATCAAATGTAATACTGGTTGCTGTTGAACTGTTCTAAATGCTCACCTGGAGCATTCCCCTGCAACTTAAGAAGCCTTAGTCTCCCTATAAATATTGAAATGGAGTGTTTCTTTGGAGATTAGCCATTACATTAAGTCTAATGTTTAAGTCTAACATTTCATCAAGACTTTCCAGGAATGCAGTTTTAGGGTAAAAAACCTACTCTGTCACTCTCCACATTTTATTAAGTATTCTTACCTTTTAAGTATGGGAAAAGGAAGAGAGTGTGTTTGGAAGAATATCCTGTTGTACCCTAAGACATTAATAATGGAAATCTGTTGTTTTGATATCTCAAAACTGTTCATCAGGTGGATCTTGGGACAGTACAGCTGTGTGGTGCCTTTTTGTGATGTCATTTTGGAGGAAGGCTGTTAAGCTGAAATTTAAATAAAAATCTTAAACTGAACTGTTAGGTGAACATGATTGTATTTTCTGTCTGTGCAAACTCCAAATAGTTGGGTCCAGAGGGGTTTTTTTAAGACCTATTAGTTTCATAGTGTTGCAAAAGAGGAAGGATTGCATTGGTTCAAATTTACTTAAGAACCTACATAGTGGAAGCAGAAGTAGAATCTAGTTTGCCATGAGTGCAAGTGTTGTCTGAGACATTTGTATTAAGTTTCTGATCCTGGCTGACCTGACCCAGTGCATATTTGAACCAGCATTAAGAAATTTAATAACTCTCAGCAGCAGGTCAGGGTGATGGAAACCTTTGCATTTCAGTCTGAATGCTTCTGAAATGCTTCATCCCTGCATCCTTGTCCTGTAAAATAAAATTTTCTTTTTTTGGAGTCCTTCTGTCGAAGAGCAAAGAGAGACTTGTAAGCAAAAATATACTTTCATCTTGGCACAGCTGGGAGCTGTGAAAGTATTTAGAGTCCCAAATCATGCTGTCTTGCATGATGAGGAGATGGATGTAATTTGTAACTCAGTTTCCTGTTGCTCCTTTTGTTAGCTTACGTATCAGAAGGTTCTCGTGTTGAGTGCCACTGTAGCATCACTGCTTGTAGAGAGCCTTGCCCTCTGTTTTCTTGCACAGAAAAAACCAACCTCTTTGTGTGCAATGCTTTGCTGTGAACTGGCAATTGTGCTAATCGGAACTTTGTTTTAATTCAGGCATGTTACTACCAGATTCAGCACGAAAAGCTGACCTAGACCATCATTCACAACCTGCCTCTGTGGGATAATCTACTCAGTGGAACTTCACCAATAACCACTTCTTCCCTGAAATGGCCCTTAGAAAATAATTGGTTATAGTTCTGCTGCTACAGATGAAAATACTGAGTTGTTTCTTCTGAACTCTCAGTTCTAAGATTTGAAAACTGCAGCCAGAAGCTTTCTGTGAAGTGGTGATGAAATTAGAGACTTGGTTTGTCAAGTACCTGCCAAGAAGAAATGCTTTCCTATTGTAACAGAAAGATTATTTACTCATTTTAAATTAACCATGCTGCACAAAGGCGTGGCATCTGCATAGAACACCTGTGAGAGTCTGGACCGCATGGCTTCCAAAGCAGTGGGTTTGTTTTTATTATTTCTGGTTTGTCAGCAGAAGGGTTTAAAGGGAATGAATTGCACCACAGAACCATTTGGTCTTCCTGAATTAAGCTGTATGTTTGTTTATTTAAGGAAATAGAAATATCTTAGTATTTATAATGGTTACTACCTATAGTGTGTTTGACTATAAGGGTTTTGAGGCATCTGTGTTGAACAGCATTGCTGAATGCAGTATTCGTGTGCTGTTGTGGAAATAATTACACTGTTATGGACTTCCCTGTTTACGAGAATTGTAAATATACAGGCATTTACCGTTCTTTATGTTTATGAAATAAATAAAAGGCACTGACCACTTCAGATTTTGGCACTGAATGAAATGCTGTGCAGTGTTCAGTTTGCTTACCCCGAGGACAAATGCTGTCTCTGGCAGCCCTTGTGGTAGGAGGTGAGAAGGGTGAAGGGTGCTCTTGAACAGATGAGGGAGTTGACCTTGGTTAACACCAGGTGCCCACCAAGCTCCTCTCTCACTCCCCTGCTCAGCAGCAAGTCCTGCCCAGCCCCTTCCTGGGAAGCAGGACTGAGCATGCACAGCAGTTGCCCCAGAGGCGAACTCCTGGCACCAATGCCAAGCTCTCGCTACTGCAGGGCAGCTCCCGAGCAGTTCACCCCACAGGCTGCCTTGGGGTGGCTGCTCCAGAGGGTTTGGAACTGCTGCCGTCGCTCCTGGTTCTGCCTGTGCCAACCCAGAGCTGCCTCTGGGCACAACTTTGGTGCTTCCGTGCTTCCCACTCGGAGCAGGACACACTGGGATGTCTCTCTTGGCACCAATTACAAGGTGTTCCCACTTTGGGAAAGCTCCCTGTGGTCCCTCAGCATGATCCTGATCACACCTGCTGGAGCAGTTCACCTCAGAGGCTGCAAACAACAAGTAATTTCCCTGGGGAATATGAGTGAGCATGTGTTCTGTGGTTTATGGCTAACTTAATTTATACCAATAACACTAGTGGGTAACTAGAGTTTTGTAGGTGCCAGGACTGACTCAAATAAAAAGGGGGGGGGAGGGGAAATACAGATTACAGAATGTTATAATGGCTTAAGTTATGTTAGAGTGCCACAGATAATGCTTATCGTATTTTAGAGTAGTGATCATCGTTTGTATATTGGCATCTAAATGGAAAGAAACCATATGCCAAAATACTGTTGTGTTGAACAACAGCTGTAATGTAGCAGTTTTCATAATAAAGTAAAAGTGATTGGTCTTTTCAAAATTATTTTTAGTTTTTTCAGAGAAGGGCGAAGAGTAATTCTGGAACAATGATATTTAAAACTATTGTTAAACTTGCAACAAACTCTCTATTCTCTTATCACTATAGTGGACTTCACGTTTGCAAACAATTTAGTGTTGGCTTAATCTTATTTTTTAAATTATACTGAATCATTCAAGGAGAGATATGCAATAATATGAATAAAAGGGAAGCTATAAAAAGCTATCTTGGGGAGAGGACACACAACTAGGGATGAAGAGCATAAGGAAGGATAAGGCAGAATTCAAACACTTCACCTTGCACTAGATGCAGCCTTTCCATGCAATCACCTCTTGGAACTCAATGTAAAAAAAACATTAACTGAAGCCTGTAGGAACAGAACTGCCGTTTGAAAAGGGCTATGCTGAATAGCTGAGTAAATCAATGGCAATAATTTTCATCTGCAGAAGATCTGAACTGAGGATTTACGTTGCCTTTTGTGGGAGTGTAACCATGAAAAACATTTTTTTTCCCCCTGTAACTGTTTTGAATTAGCATTTTTTGTATTTGGATATTTCAGAAGAAAGGATTTTAATATTACACTTTGTTTCATATGACCTCTTACACTGATTCTGTGCCTTCAACTTAAATCAAAATTGTAACTGGAGATGAGAAGTTTTTGTGTAATCTTCCTGTCTTTCAAGAACAAGGTGTATATACAAATATGTAGTAACTTTAAAGGTGTAACTTCATTTACTGTGAATGGTGAAAGCTGAAAACAACAAAACCCAAGGGATACATCTGCCTTTACATATATAAATACAGAGAAGGAGGTATGTATATATACACTCAACCTCTTAGAAAAAGTCGTGGTATCACATATGAATTTAGCTTGGCTTGATTAAGGGAAGCAGACAGTCTGGGCTGGATTATTTTTGGTCCTTCTGATATATAGCTCAATTATTAGCTGAAGAGAATCCCAGGATTAAATGTGCTTCTGACACAGATTCCACTTTACAGCCGATCTGGGCTGTGATGTGTTAGGAAATCAGTACAGACCAGCTTTGATTTGTGTATCGCTGTAACTAACAAAGAAATGAGTTAACCTGCAGGACCTTTCCAGTTGGATTGCTTCAGGGTAATTACTTTTTTCTCTTTTTCTTTCCTTTTCCTTAAATGGAAAGCCGGGTATTTCCTGTGCTGCAGCAGAAATCCTGTAACCAGCAAGAGAGGATCGGCGCTCCGGTGTTACAGATTCTCACTGCAATCACAGACACGGTAGCTGCAGCCAGACCCCAAGTGATGAGTGCCTTGCTGACTGGGAAAGTTGATGAGAATAAGAAACTATTTAAGTGAGAGATTATGTAAAGTAGTTTTTTTAAGCAAGAAAAGGGTTAAGGGGATTTGTTCTCTTCTCCCTGGTAATGAGTAGTTCTAAGGTTAGGTTTCTGCGGATTAGAAAGGAGAGGATGTCCATAGATTAGCTGGGGCAGTGAGGTTACTTGCTGTACTAACATCCAACAAATACTCTTTCTCTCTGGAAATTCTGCATGAGCTGAACATGGCGTATTCTGTGCGGTTTGCAGGTAAGAAAATTTGCACTGTACTGAAACCATTGTACTGCAAGGATGCGTTTCCCCCATGTACCTGTGAAATTTGTTTCCTCTCATAGACATAGCAAAGCTATTTAAACTTCTGCTATCTGTTTAATTCCCATTAGCTAAATATTAGAGGGGTGTATGAATGGGGAGTAGGAGCTTGAAAGGGAATTTTTTCCTCACTTCTAATGTTCATAAAACTGTACTTGTTTTTAGAAGTAGGTTATGAAACCACCTGTTTGGGTATGTTGAGAGATAATGTAGAAAAATGTGTCACTGATACGGGACTGTGAAAGAAATCCTTTCTTTGAACTACCTAGCCATGCACTTCTAAGTTGATTTTGTATCAATATGGTGGTTGGTTGTTTTTTTAGGGGGGCTTTGGTTCATTGGTTTCTTCTCAGTAAGGCCAAGCTGTTGGCAATAAACAGCTGGAAGTAAAGCTGGCTGCCCCTCATGACTGCAGTGTGCTGCATCCGAGTGTTCTGGGAGTGCGGCTCTTTTAGGAAGTGCTGTTTTAGCAGTGTTGACCCCGTGTAAACAAGGTGTTCACTCCACCACTTCAGCTCTGAAGCTGTGCTTTAGAGGGAGGCAGAATGAACCACTGGTGAGAAGATGCGAGTACAAAAAGTAGTAACATAAATTACCTCATGTATGCAGGTAGGATTCTGTGAAATCTCACTGAATGCCTGGTGTGAACATAACATTTTTTCAGTCTTTTTTTTTTTAAACTCTACTGCCTCTGACTTGCATTAAGTGGTGCTTGGGTTGAGATAAGGATAAATGGTTTCGACGGCTTAAAATGTGTCAATTTATTCCACTAATATTTAGGGTTGCTGTTTTAGCTAAAACACTTTAAGTCTCAAAAAGTATACAAAAAGCAAGATGGTTCTTTACATTGACTAGAAAAGGAAGCTGACAGACTTCAGTGATGACACTGGCCCATTAAGCTTATTTAATGTAGAACAAAAAAGTCCTGAACAGGGTATGTGGTTTGACTTGCTGAATATCTCTCCCTACCATTTTTTGCCTACTCAGTTTGCTGATTTAGAGTGGCTTATTTGCAATGAAAGCTTTGTCAGGGTGTTTCCTGCCCTCAAGCTAATTTGCAGTCTTCAATAAGCCGAATCATTAATTTTGGCAAATTTAAAGGTAGGAGTAGCTTTTCTTGTAAAAAGTGCTCAAGTCAAACATATTAACCAAAGCGCTGTATAAGAGCAGGGGGGTGATGTTCTGGGTGTCAGGTTCTCTGGTGTTGTGCCCTTCAGAGGCTTGTCAAGATGCAAAATCATCCACTTAAAGACAATTCTGAAACTTTATTAAAAACAGGGCTTAGGTTCCCTTGCAGCTCTAGCCTTGTATCAATAAGACCTTCTGGTCTGTCTGACAAATAGGGTCAAGGAATTTCATACTCTGCTGCTGAAGGAAGCCCTTTAGCCTAAATTTGGGATAATGGATGTTTGTAGACATGAGGTGACTGACTCATTTTGACTCAAACTCTGGCAGACTCAGTGTGGATATCCAGTTCTGTCTCTAACAACAGGCAGAGAGAAAAGTCTTCTGTTAATGAGCATCTGTAATTGCCTGCAATACACGTGAATGGGAAGGCCCATACAGTGCCTGGGGATTAGTCAGGTAAGCCTTTTAGCAAGAATTTCCATCTAATTTACTTAGATCCCTGGATGAGGAGACCCTGAGCTCTGGCCTTATAGTCTGTGTAGATATGTCTTAGGAAATAAGGCACGGTAGTAATTCTAGGTTTGTTTGAACTCTGACCTTTGCCCTTAAGCAAGCAATCCAGTGGGTCTCTTTCTAAAGAAGTAAGATACTCTTCCTCTCTTCTGGTAATGACTTTCAGCATCTGTTGCTACTGACAGCTTCTGAAGCCAGGCTTCACAGGTGGAAGCTGCTTTCCTTTTCTTGTGTGTAAATATGAAACAGCTACTAATATATGACTGAGGTGAGCTGTGGTGTTAAGAACTTGACAGGTTTTTATGTTAAAATGCTGCCTGTGTTAGTGCGAGCATAAACTCTATTTTAAGATGACAGCAATGGATGGAAGGGTTACTGCATGTTTCTTATTATTCCTAGAGCTCTGATAGCTGTAGCTGAGGGTTTCACCCAACAAGGCAAGCCATCACCCTTCAGTAGCTTTCCCAGTTTTTTGGGAAATCTGAGGTTAACCTTCAAGATAAACTGCATCCAAAATTTCTAAGCACACTCAAGTTGCTCTCAAACTGTTCTCTATGGAAGCTGTACTGATACCAGACCCTGCAATGCTGCACAAGGAAAAAATTAATCCCTTGAGTATTTTAAAGGGGTAATGATATTGTTTGTATTTTAGCAGAATCTGAAATATTTTAGCATCTCCAGAAATGTTGTTCTTTGTTTCCAATTGCTTTGTCTCGATTAAGAAACACATTTTCATGACTAGATTTCTATGTCCTGCTTTGTTAAATCCGTCATTAGGCAGATCAACTAAGCTTAAAAATGGGGAAGGCAAATTCTTAAAGGAAAAGAACTGAGACCATTGAAAAATATTAAATAATTGCAGCTCAAACCCCAGTTGTATTGGGGAGGATCAAACTATATTTTTGTGAGTCTTTGAGAGAAGAAATCATCATTTTAAAAGCAGTCTTCAGATTAGAATTTCAATAAGATGTGTCATTGATTATTCCATAGAAGTAACTTGAAATTATTTGTCCAGACTCAGAAATAAAATGTTTGAGTCATAATCTCATAACTTCTGATTTTTTTTCTCCCTTAATTTCCACTGCCTTTTGAAAGCAGTTCTATGATTTAACAGGAGAGGAAGCATGTTCTAAAAATAAGTATTAAGTGCAGTAAAAGTGACAGTAATGCCTTCTGCTTTTGTAAGCAGATCAAGATAATACTTTTCCTGCTTTTTTCTTTTCCTTTTCTTTTTTCCTTTGCTGTTTTCTGTCTACAGAGCAATCTAGAGGAAAATGGCTGCCTTTTTACTTTATTAATCCAGGGGATAAACTACTGTGTATTTAACAGAATTTGGTAAAGCACTCAGTGAGTCACACCGGGGCTCACTATTGGCTGAGGTGCTCAGACGTTTGATGTTAGTTTTTTAAACTTGTAGTCTAAGTCATCTCTTGAGTGGCCAGTTGAAATAATTCTTTAGGAGTAATCTACAATACTGATAATCGTGACAATATCTTTAAACTTGTATCAAGTGGGATTTGAAGTTAAATCAGGATGTAATGAAGATTTTTAATTACTTAAGAACTTTCATACATAGATTCTTGATGCTTTAGGGTATAAATGCAGTGTGTGGTGTTCCCTGGGGAATTTTCATCCTACTTTGAGAAGAACAGTTCAGAGAATTCTCTGAGGCAATCCTGCACTGCATTGTTTGCCACGAACAGCAGATTGAAGAACTTCTTCAAGTTTTAGTTTAAGAGAACATTACAGGTTAGTGATAGGTTATCACAGAATTTTAAGGGAGGGAAGGAATTTGAAAGAAAATTTTAGAAGGCTTATATTTTATTTGTGGAAAGGCCATGCAGCATGGATACATATTAATTAGTAAGTGTTGTCTTCCTGCATTGCTTAAAAATGCTGATTTTAAAATTTAAAGAAAAAAATAAGGTAGTATATGCTGCTTTTTATAATTAAAGAAATCAGCAACACATCTTTAGATTAGCAAATAACTTCTTTGATTCCATCTCTAAAAGTGGCAACCTATTGCCTGAGAGAGGTGATGATACCAGCAAGGTAAGGAATGGGGTTTTTATCTGGGCTTGGGGTTTTTGTGTTTTAATTCACAATAAAAAAATAGAGGAAATAGAGAAAAATAAAGAAATCTGTGGAACAAATCCTTCAAAGACCTTAAACTCTAATAGTGATAGAGACAGGGATCCCTTTTTTCAAAATCATATCTTTGCTCAATGAAAATTTAGTAGAAACTCCAGTCTTTCAGTTTTAGTATTGTGTCAATATTAAGAGGAATTAAATGTGATGTGTCCTTGAACATGATTATTTTCCAAAGTGTATTGATATAAAACACAATTAAAATCTTTAGAAAAAATTAAGACTTTCCATGGTAGTACACTTAAGCTGGAGAACCAGAAGATAGACCAAACAGTTTTCTGTTTGAGATGACTTAATGAAGCAAGCAAATGACAATTCCATAAAGAGATTAAAATGTCACATTGCAGTTGAAGTTTGTGTATCTGCATCTTGGATGCTACTGGGTAGCTGAATTTACAGGTAGGACTCATGTATTTAATTTATTTTGACACCTGTTGTGCACTTTAAATACAGATTATTGCCCCGCCCTTTGTTTTAAATTCTGCTTTCTTATCAAAGTAAGATACCTGACAGTATTCTGATATGAGGGTGCTCTTTTCCCTAGTTCAGCATCCATCTTTGTGAAACCAACGTCGTGTGAATGCACTATTCAAAGTGGGTGGAATCTCCTTGAATAAAGGAGAAGATGGAGGTGCCAACAGTCAGCAGTAAAGATAATGGTAACTTTTGCATCTCTTTTTCAGTTTATTTTCTCTTTGAAAAAAGTTTTATTCCTTTATCTCTGTGACTCTTCTTCCACTGAGTCATGAGAGAGATTAATGTGTCTGAAGTATTACTACTTATTAATTTGAATGATTCTTGACATTCAGTGGCGGTGTGCAGTTAACTTAAGAGTGCATCAGAGGAGAATACCTGGCACTTGTTTCTGGCTTATAAAGCAAAGGAGTTTTTTGTTGTTTTACCTCTTCTCAGTAGGAGGTATGAGCTTGAGCCCAGATACATGTGAGATTGCCTGTATGGTTTTCTCACAGGTCAGTTGCCAATTGCTAGTATTGACCTAACCCTGCTGGTTAATAACACAGTAAAATAACTCTTATTCAAGAGAGTTGATTGCAGGAAAAAAAGCAAAGCAGACAGGAAATGTCTGTGCATTTCTTAGAAGTACAAATTGAGGAAAGGTGCATTGCAAAGGCCTGGGTCACTGTTTGGCTTTGGTTGGTCTTCTTTTCGTACTGAAGTGTCTTGCGCTTTTCTGTTTCTTGGGCTCAGGTGTATCTCATGTTCTGACTCTAGCGCTGCAAGAGCTCAGCTTGCTCTGTAAGAGAGATGTCAATGGCCTTGGCATGTTACACGACCTGCTCAGATCTCGCTGGCTGCAAGCACTGCTGAAGGTAGGCTAACACACAGCTCTGAAAACAAAGGGTACCTAGAGACAATCTCTAGGGAATAGCTACTTGATTTTGCCATATCGGGACAACAAATGCTTATTTACACTAAGTGCTGATAGTCCTGATGTCAGTCCTAACATCAGCAGTCACAATAGACAAAACCACTTTTGCTTTAAAGGAAAATAAAGTTTTCTCTTCCAGAATGTCCTAGCCATTAAAGCTCTTCTACTTTACATGTCTGTATTAAGGCCAGGGGACAGCGACTGAAAACAGCATTGCTCAGCTGTCTTTTCTGTTCTTAAATTTCTGTATGGCCATGCATCCCACTTCTGGGCCTGGGACATTGTATTTTTTTATTTTGCATCCAACTCATCTGATGTGTAATTGAAGATCTTGTATTGTTGGAGAAAGGAGTTTTGACTGGTGTTTCTATCTTGAGAAGAATTTTATCTCTGAGATAAATTCTGTACAAATTCTGCTTTTCTCTAAGAAGGATTTTTAAACTCTTCACAATGTGGAGAAGAGCTTTTACTGGATAAGAATGCCCATAAGGGCATTATAAATACAGCAATTTGTTTTTAGTTCAATTTACTTTGCTAATTATGCCTTCAACTAGAGGAAGAAAACAGGCTACAAATCAGAGAATTTGCTCTATCAGGCTATTGACCTGTGTAGACAGCTTTTCTTCTAGGAAAATTCAAAACAACAGTGTAACTGGCTAGCTACATGATAATGTGGAAAGGCATTGAGTTCAATTCCAGATGCATTAGATATTAAGAATTTAGATTGCAGACTCTGGGGCTCTAGTTGGACTGAGAAGTTTCCAGAAAGAGTGTTGTCCATTGCCTGTCATGTATGTATCTGTATGATCATGTGAACTGGTCAATGTTATCATTGCCTTGTTTTGTCTGTCATGGCATGCAACAGATTTATGAATGCCTCCAACACTATCTTGGAAAAAGACCAGCTCCTGTCACGCTGCAGGCACGTGCATTGAGTCGTGAGGTGAGACTATGTATACACAGTTTATTGCTTTACTTACTCATACCAAATGAATGAATGAACACTGCAGATAAGTGTTGTGGTATTTATTCTGTGTCTCAGGTCTAGGGACAGTATATAAACTCAAAACTCACCTTGCACGTTTGTAAAACTACTCGACAGCCCTTACTGTGGTAAGAGGGGGGGCATGAGAAATGGGCACAGCTGTGGTTGCTGGACTGCGCGAGTCCTGGCCAGCGTAACGAACAGAAACATTATTTGTTTCATCACTGACCATATATTTTTCTTCCCATGTAACTGTGTGGTTCAGTGTTATTGCTACAATCAAGCAGCCTGACATGAGGATATTGAAAAGCTTTTTAGATTTTTCTAATCATAATAGCTGTATTCTTAATCTTTTAATTAGTGGGAGAGTTAATGACAAACTAGACTACAAAACAGTGGAGAAACTGCGACTAGTGATGAAATTGGCTGAGGGATGGCAGCAAAAAATAATTTAGAGCACATGGCACTGTGCCTGAACTAAATTAAGCCTGGCTGAGTGTTGTGCAGCTGTGGTCATATTGTCCAGTTCCAGAGCAAACCGTATGGACATCCTCTGAGTCATATAACGTGGGGGAGCTTAACACTGTCTCCATACCATATTCCTTCATATTCAATGTAGACCTTTCTAAACTAATTGTCCTCTAGAATCCATCTCTGTGCTTTCTCTCTTACGTTTATCAGGTGGTGGAGTTACTGCGTGAAGCCCCTCAGTCAGGAGACAGCAAAGAGCTAAGACGGCTACTGCGCTCTCCACACTTAAAGGCAAGTCCCGTGTAAGGAAAGAAAAAGCGTGCTCGTGGAGCTCTGCAGTGGGAATGGAAATGGATGGGCAGCTGTTCACAAGAACTGGTAAAGGAGCCAGAAGAGACACTGTTAACTAACCATTAACTAATCTGATCATGAGATCAAATGTGGACTGTGTATCTGAAGTACCTGCAGTAGGCTGCATTTTACTTAAGGCTGTGCTTGAAAGATGTTTCTTATGAAGTTTTAAATTATGGGCAGTTAATGCAGACATATAAAACCAAATTTTCCTTGAAATTGCAACACCTGTATTCTTAACCCAAGAAGTCCAAATAAAAATATTTCATCTTTTGTAAGTTTTCCACAAGGAACAGAGGAACTGTTCTTAAAACTTTCACGGTTTGATTTTCCTGGTGGAAAGAAGAAAATGTCAATGTGTGCAAGGGGTCTATGTTCACACAGGAACACATTCAGTGATTTCTATTTTCTGACCAGTTGCTGTTTAAAGCTCTGCTATTGTGTGATCTTTGCTTATGGGTTGGTGGGTTTGCTTGTTTTCATTTGTAACAGGCCTTGCTATCTGCTCATGATACTGTGGCCCAGAAAGATTTTGAACCAACCCTACCACCACTGCCAGACAACATACCTGAAAATGAAGAAGCTATGAGGATTGTCTGCTTAGTGAAAAACAACCAGCCTCTGGTGAGGGAGCTTCCTTGTTTCTGTCAAATTATTTTAACTTAGACAAGAATTGATAATGCATCAGATGCATATTTGTTTCATCCCAGGAATGTCATGGGAATTGTGTGCGTTCTTGTCCAGATTTTACAGAATCACAAGAATTGTTGAGGTTGGAAAGGACCTGAGGAGACCATCTAGCCCTGCACAGTGTGGGTGTGACTAGAGCAGGTTGTTTGGTGCCTTGTCTGCTCAGGGTTTGAACATTTGGCAGATGCATTTTCATTATATGAGATAAAGCCACACTGGATTGACAGTTATTCCCATGGCCAAAACAGAAAGGAAGGGAAGAGACACTTTGAAAGTTCTTCAGAAATCATTTGTACTTAAAAGCAGCAAAAATTGTATAGCTTAGCTAATCCATTTTAGGAAAAGATAGCTGTAATATTGGAGTTAGAAAAGATTTCTTACTGTCACTCCATGAGGTTATTTTAGTGTGATGGAAGTTGAAGACATTGAAGGACTCAGTACTAATACATTACGACCCTGGAAACTACAGGCGTGTCAGTCTCACTTCAGTGCCTGGTAAAATTATGGAGAAGATTATTCTGGGAGGTATTGAAAAACACCTGAGAGACAACACAGTCATTGGTCACAGCTAGCACGGTTTCGTGAGGGGGGAAGGTTCTGCTTATGAAACCCGATCTCCTTTTACTACAAGGTAACCCACCTAGCTGATCAGGGGAAGCCAGTTGATGTAAACCTTTTGGAATTCAGTAAAGCTTTCAATACTGTCTCTCAGAGTATCGTTCTGGACAAAATGTCCAGCACACATCTGGATAAACACATCATGCAGTGGGTGAGCAGCTGGCTCATGGGTTTGGCCAAAAGGGTAATAGTGACTGGGATGACATCAGACTGGGGACCTGTCACTGGTGGGGCTCTGTAGGGGCTCCATCCTCAGCCCTGTGCTCATTAACGTCTTCATAAATGACTTGGACACAGGACTGGAAAGGATACTGAGCAAGTTCACAGATGGCACAAAACTGGGAAGAGCAAGCTGCCCCTTGAGGGCAGGGAGGCCCTGCAGAGAGACCTCGACAAAGGAGAAGGCTGGGAAATCACGAACCATGTGAAGTTCAACAAGGGAAAGTGCTGGATTCTGCACCTGGGATGGGGCAACCCTGGATATATGGACAGACAGGAGAATAAGGTGCCTGGAGAGCAGTGCCATGGAAAGGGACCTGGGGGTACAGGTCAATGGCAAGTTGGATATGAGTCAGCAGTGCCCTGGCAGCCAGGAGGGCTGCCCGTGTCCTGGGGGGCATCAGACACAGCATTTCCAGCCAGGCAGGGGAGGGGATTGTCCCTGCCTGCTCTGCACTGGGGCAGCCTCACCTCCAGTGCTGGGGGCAGTTTTGGTTGCCATGGTATAAGAAAGATATTAAACTATTAGGAAGTGTCCAGAAGGGCCATGAAGATAGTGAAGGACCTTGAGGGGAAGCCGTGTGAGGAGTGGCTGAGGCCACTTGGTCTGTTCAGCTGGAGAAGAGGACACTGAGGAGAGACCTCACTGCAGTTACAACTTCCCTGTGAGGGGAGAGGAGAGGCAGACACTGATCTCTTCTGCGTGGTGACCAGGGACAGGACCCGAGGGAATGGCCTGGAGTTGTGTCAGGGGAGGTTTAGGTTGGGTATTACAAAAAGCTTCTTCACCCAGAGGGTGGCTGGGCACTGGAACAGGCTCCCCAGGGCAGTGGTCACAGCACCAAGCCTGACAGAGCTCAGGAAGCGTTTGTACAATGCTCCCAAACACGTGGTGTGACTCTTGGGGATGGTGCTGTGCAGGGCCAGCAGTTGGACTCTGTGATCCTTGTTGTTCCATTCCAACTCAGCATATTCTGTGATTCTGTGGTTATCGCTATATCCATGTTGTGGTAAAAAGGCTGTATCCCTCAATGCCTTTTTGTCAGTGTGAAGATCAGACTTGTGATATGAAAGGAAACTTACTGGGGTCCTTCAGTGATCAACGTGTTTTTTCTTTGTTCTTATCTGCCAGGGTGCCACCATTAAACGCCATGAGATAACAGGTGACATAACGGTTGCCCGTGTGATCCATGGTGGGCTGGCAGACAGAAGTGGTATGTGGAATTTGAAACAAAGTGATACATAAAACTGAACTTGAAATAAGATATTTGAAGTAAGATAACAGCTTCTACAATCAATCTTCCATTATACAGCAAGATGATGTGCACATGGGACAGCACTGTAAACGATGCATTGCAGTGACTTTCATTCTGGCTTCATAAATTTTCAGATTAATTTGCTGTTTTACACTGAGTTGAGGTACAAATCCAGTTTTCATTACGTATTCCTGGCACCGATACCTGGTGCCCAAATTGCAGTGTAGCATGAACTGCAGCTCATTCCCTAATGGAGAAATGGTAAACATCAATAGTTTGTGATTCTAGAAGATAATGGGCTTTGAGGAATATGTAATAATACTTCTTGGCACTAGTCTACTAAACACTTTGCATAGAACTGGTAGCTAAGCAATCTTGCAAGGAGTTTCCTTGGAAATGTTACTACTTTGTCATCCTAGAACTGAATGTGTTCCATGTCCCTTAGGAAATGTAATGTAACTAAAATGTAAAGCACGAGAAGTAAAATTCAACTGTAATCATTAGAAAATAGTTCCTTTTAGTATCTTCTGGCCTTTGTATAGAGAAGAAAATCCAACTTGCAGAAAATAGCCAATTAAGTTCCTAGTTTGACTAATGTTTTAATTGAGTTAAAGGAACATGGAAAAGAAAACAATGTTGTGAAGACTTTACTGTAAAGGACAGAGAGGAGTTCCAGGATCTCCCACTGCACCTGGAGTTTTAAGGGTCTGATTCCAAGTCTCATGGTCTATTAATATAGAATAGGTTCATAAGTTACTTTGGGAAATGGAGCAATATTTAAAGATTTATGCTAATTTTAAGGCAAATCGTGAGTAGATTGTAAAGATGTCGTATGGGGGAGTGAGAAGAAATAAGAAAACTGAAGCATGCAAGCTTCTTGTGGCCCAAGTCTACACTCCCATCCAGGGGCAATGCAGCCTGAAGCCAAAATGCCGTCCTGCCTACCTGCTGAATGGAAAAGTTTAAGGCTGACTTACAAACCTGTGGTATTTCTGTGTGACCCTGCCTTGCCTAGCCAAGATAAATCATTCTGTGATAAAACTCCTGCTGCTGTTTTCATATTTGTTTTCACTGTAGGGTTGCTGTATGCTGGAGACAAACTGGTGGAAGTAAATGGAGTTCCTGTTGAAGGACTTGAGCCTGAGCAAGTCATTAATATTCTGGTATTTAATTTTTTTTTAATGTTTTCTACTTTTTACCTTAAGATTATTGGTATGCTCACTCTTTTACGCACTCTTGTACATGAGAAATTCTGAATTTTCTGTTAAAAATTTCAGGCTCTTTCCTTACTGTAAATGAACTTCACAACTGCTCATGGAATCAGAATACATGAAACCAGAATTAAAACTAACTTCTGTTCTGGACAGAAATTTTGTGACCATTCCACCTGCAGCTTCTGGGAAAAATACTAATTTATTAGTATTTATCAGGGAAATAGACTTCACTGATTATATTTTTTTCTCGAATTTACACTCAGTTATACTCCATAAGAAAGTAGTGGAAAGCTGCTATTCTAATAAGAGTCCAGGTTACAAAATGCACTAAAGGAGAGTGAATGAGCTTGTAAACTACATATCTCACCTTGCAAAAAAAGGGCAGTGTAATTACTGTTGTCAAAATTCTTATTAAGAAATCTGTTTAGATGTCCCTATTATTTGTCATTTTGCCCACAGTTTTCCAGGGTTCTTGACTGCTAAGTGTTAAGTGCCACCCAGTGAGGTATTTCTATGTGTAATCATATCAAGTCTATGTGCTATTGCCCTGTACCATTTCTAGGTATAAGAAATACAAACTCTATTGGAATGCTTAGTTATTTAATGATGTTCCTCCCTATTTATATCACCCATCTAACCAGACCCTGCTGCTAATTTAAATAAGACTTGAGTAGAAAAGTTCGGTATGAATTAATGTTGAAATTACATATACTTACAATGAAACACAGGTTACATTAAATTAAAAATATTTAGCAAAACTTTGATGTTTCATTCTTGAGTTTCCTTTTGGAAAAAATACAGTATTGTCACATCGACTCTGTCTACCTGAATTCTATCTGTAACACAGACATTGCAGTAGCCTCAAAGCCATGCTGTGTCAAGCTTGTCTTGCCTATGTTTGATCATTTGTGTTGAACACCAACTATATTTTAACTCTTTTCTAATCATTTAGGCCCTGTCTCAGGGGACAATTATGTTCAAATTAATTCCAGTTTCAGATCGGCCTGTCAGCAACCAAACAACAGTAAGAAACATTCTTTTTCTTTTTCCAGACTGGTAGCAGTAGTGCTTAATTGTGTGATACAAAGGCATGGTGTTGCCTGGAAGTTTATTGCAGTCCCCAAAGTGTTACTTTGCCTTTATGGCCTCCTCTCAGCTCATGTTGTTGCTGAAGCAGTAAAGACAGTAAGTGGAAATGTCATTGTGTAACGAAGACACTTTCAGAGTGATCTACAGTTGAAGGTCAGTTCTTTCCATAATGTGTGAGACAAATGGGGCTTTTTCCTCATTTAATGAACAGAGAGGGTTTAGGGCTTGATCTGGTTTTTAAACCTTGACTTCATCATTAGTTGACTGAAGTTGCAGCACTCATGTGGCCCTGTGATTGTAAAGCTCGTGTTGTATCTGTTCTAAACTTGGCTTCTGCTTACTCTTGTGTATTTTCTTTACCAGCTTTATGTGCGAGCAATGGCAGATTACTGGCCCTTGCAAGATCCTGCCATACCATGTGCTGATGCAGGTTTGCCTTTTAAGAGGGGTGAAATACTCCAGATCGTGGACCAGAATGATGCTTTCTGGTGGCAGGCCAGGAAAGTTTCAGATCTCAGTGCCTGTGCTGGACTCATACCCTCAAATCATCTTCTTAAAAGGTAAAGAAATCATTTTCCTGATCTCTGGTTCAAAAATTAGCCAGTTATTCACACTTTGTTATTTAAAATTTTCACAGGTTTTGTAGCAGTATGATTCAGAGTGACATCTGACAAACATCTTTCCTCTCTCTGATCTCTGGCTTCTTGCTCCTTTTCCCTTAAGAGCACCTGTGTGAGAACAAGCTTTTGAAAGCACCTGTATAATCTCAAGTTGCCATTTAGGAAATTTGAAGCACTTGTCTAGTCTCCATGCTGGTTGCTAAGACATCTAGTGGAGTGTAGCAGCTGAAAGATGTGTGGAAATTGAGGGCCCTAACTATTAAAGGACCATCACCTATGACAAGGAAAAAAAAAAAGCGAGGGGAAGAGTGGGATACTAAAAGCATAGTATATAAACCTACCTGTGGTCTGTATAATGCAAGTTGAAATCAAACTGGCTTGTGACTCAGGCTGCAAGCAAGAGGCTCTGTGTAGTAATGGAGGCAGTAGTACTACTACCCCTAGCAGTAGCACACTCTTCTACTTCCAGGAGTCTGTACCACGCTATGGCTTATCTTCCTGTACTTTTATATAAACTCTTAATACTTCTGGACTGCCGATTTGGAAATTCAAAATAGTTCTGATAGCATGTTGGTTTTCCTTCAGGACTTTGTAGTGGGCTAAAACATTGATAATGTTTCAGTTCTTGCTGTCTTCTCTCAGTTCAGTACTGATTGAAATGACATGTAAACAGTGAATCTGACTGGAGCATAATGTGCTTGTGGACTGTTTTATTTCTTTAACTGTGATAAATTTATTTCTGTGTAGGAAGCAGCGAGAATTCTGGTGGTCGCAGCCCTTCCAGCCCCATCTCTGTCTCAAATCATCAATCTGTGAGTGAAAAGTTACTTGAGTGATACAGTAGGAAAGAAAGATCTTGTCTCTGTTTCAGGGATACTGAAACAGACGCTTATACAATTCAGCTTAATTCAAAGGCATTGTTTCTGGAGCCATATTGTAGCCTTAGAAGTGTGTTAACTATCCCCAGAAAAACAAATACTTGATGATAATTGTACCTGGAGTACTGATGGTGGTGATGGTTGTCTCCAGCACACTTGGGATCTGACCATAAGAGAAGCTGTGAATTCAACTTCATCTGAAGTCTCTAAGATCTAGGAGCTCACTAGGCTGGCCAGTTATCTCTAGGAGAATTGGCTCTAAGTCTTGAGGTGACAGTTGTACTGGCCTGGCTTTCCAGGGACACAGATACCAGCTCTGCACTGAACAGTGCCATACAATATTTAGAATGTTTCTTTGTCATCAAAGCTATTGAGAGAAAGATAGAACTTCTTTTCCTGAGGTCTAAGATAAGCTATGCTGCCTGTTAATTTATTCATGGTAACAATCCAGAAATATTATCCTCTGCCAACTATAACTTTCTGTAAATATGCAATTATTCCCAGAAAAAGAGTGTTCTTCCTGTTTCTTCTGTCCCCATTTTCTTCTATGGTTCTTTATGCAAGTATAAAATTTTCCTCTTACGATAAATCCCAGAGGGAATGTGTTTCCTTCCCTAGGATTCTTCTTGCACTGATTGCTTTGTTTGATAGAGCTGAGGCTCTCTTTCACCATAATTTTATTGCATTTTAACTGCTTCAATGGATATGCTGTGAGCAGTAAGCACTGTGGAAGAAGGTAGGAAATCACATCTGGACAGCACTGCGTTTCTGTACCCGGAACCAATATAACACATGGTTTTACAGGCTTTTTAAGAAGTTGTCAGAAATGAGGCATTTTGATAAATACATGCCGAAGAAGCCCAAGTTCTTGGCATTTTGTGTGCTTAACATAATTGAAATCCAGCCTTTTTTCACCTGAAGTAGTGGATGCATGCATTGTCTTAAAGTGGAAACCTAAGCTGTGCATTATCTGTCAGGGAAGTGATTGTTTGGATGGGTTCTTTGAGGAAAGAAAGACAACATTTCCTGTTTCTATTTTCTTCTCCCTCTTTCTCTCCTGGAGCAGCTCCAAGAGAGTATTTCTTTAAAGGATACATATGGGCAGAATGTGATGGACAGATACTCTGAAAATTGCCCTGTAACTGGAAAATAGCTCCCATTGGGCCTATCTGGAGGGGTGTGCAAGAACAAAGCACAAACGGTGCTGGATTGTGAGCCCGTGAGATTGCCGAAGCTCATGTGGTCACATTTCAGGGACAGAAATTGATGTGGTCTGGGCATTGAGAGAGAGCTGAATTGGTATTTTCCTTTTCTTCCTTGTAAAAATAATAATAAATAATAATAATAAAATCAACCAAGCAAAACACTTTCCTTGAGTGTAGCATGTTGTAAAGATATTTAAAAGCTATAGGACAGAAAACTATATTCCCTCATGGTAATACTTAATAAATAGATATCTACTGGATAAACAGATTGACAGCCATGTTAAACCTTTCATTATTTCAAGAGGAGAATTCAAATTAGATGCATTTACCTCTCTGCCACACGCCCTTCAGAGCACTCAGTTAAGAAGAGCTTTTTGCTCACTGTAGACAAGGAACATCAGTAAATAGGAGTTAACAGTTAAAATCCTTAAAGATGTCTAAAGGCAATCTGGGTTTCACATATCTTCTTTCTGATGTCTGAGTTCAGTCTTGTAAGATCTGTAAGGTTGTTTTTCCTCCTCAGTGTTTTTCTGATTCAGATGATTTTTTTTCCCTTGTGTTGATCTGTAGAGGACGACATGCAGATTGATGAAAAGTGTGTGGAAACAGGTAACTGAATTCACTTGCGATTATTTGCTTGAAGGCAGTAGCTAGTTAAAAGCCTCATTTTCTAGGTAAAACCATTCATTCTCCTAGTGAACTTAATGGTAGAAAATTCTATTCTTCATACCCTGGAAACCTCATCTAGTATTAGTGTATTGAAACGAGCTGTTTGCAGTTCTGGTGTACAGTGCTTATAGTCAAGTGTTTTGATCAGCACAAAAATATCTGCTTGAATGAGATCTAACCTCTTTAATTCAGGTGTTGGATTGTGGCTGTAATGTTACTGTAGTTTTTTGTCTATTGCACGTTTAATGCCACATATTTTTGTGGTCATGGAGAGCCCACACAATTCATTGTCAAGAAACTGATCTTGGGAGAACAAAGAGCAAGAATAGGTTTTAACTTGTGAACACTAAGTGTGAAAATTGGTAGCTTGAGTTGCTCCCTAAAGCAGTGCAGTTCATTCTTCCTTCTCCAAGGTAATTCAGAAGCTCTCATGGAGGGATGCGATCTTGTAGGGCTGTGTGGAAAGAGATGAAGCAGCTAATTCAAGTATGGTGAGCTGTATTTTGCCACCTCAGGGTAGAGGGAGCTGAGGAAAGTATATGTGAGACAGACCGACAAGCTGGAAAACTGATTTCTGATTCTGAAATTCATTAGAAGGAAAAGAATTAAATTTTGCATTTATTTTAATGTCTTTGCTATCTGGATTACTAACCAAGATGAAGAAACATTTGAGTCAGGTAAGTTCCTCTGACCTAACTCTAAATTCCTGGCTATTGTTCTGCTGCAAGAAGGGTGTCCAGAGACAAGTGTCTTGCAAACAAGCAGGTGGCAGAAACCAAAATGCCACCTTTGCTTCAGAAGCCATTCTGGCTTGAAAAGCCGTTATGTAAAATCTTGCTGCTTTAAGTCTTCCTCGTGGTCTCTGATTACCTTAGCAGTAAGGTTTCTGTCCTCTTATCCCACAAGTGTGAATGTTTCTTCTCATGCAACAGCAGCAGATCTGTTTATCCAATCCTCACCAGTTGTACCTGTGCAAGCTGTGACAGCAGGGGCTGCACTGATGTCAGCAGATAATTGGATTACCTTTGGTAATATGGAGGCCTGAATCCCCAGTGCCTGTAGGAGTTGTGGTAAAGAGAAAAGATGCTTCTGGATTTCTGATTGTGGGCATGGCTGGCATACAGGAAAGAAAAATGCTTATAAAATTCATTATTTATGTATAAAAAATACAGTCAATCAGTACTTTTTTTTTTAACCAAGCTGATACGGGTTTGTTTTTTTTGTTTTTTTTTTTTTTCATTTAGGAAGCAGCTCCTTATTTACAGCATGTTGAGAATTCTGCAAAACTTAAGTCTTCTAAAATAGATAATTTCTCCCATAAAGTAAAACCACTGCTAAACTTCTCATTTGAGGTGTTTGGTAATCTTGTGGAGAAGAGTGTCATTCTACCTTACATTTGGTCTTCTCCACAAGGTCCTTACTTGCCAGTTCTTCTGCCAGTTCTTCTTTCTGCACCTTCTTCTCTTATCACAGGTGGTTTGTTCTCTTCCATCCCTCAAGCAATGCCCAAGGTTTTTCCAGCAGAACCAGCAGGTCTGCAGGGCAGTCTTTTGTTTTCAGGCTAGGATGTTTCTGATAGCTCCACTTGGGGATTACTGTTGCAAATCCTGTTCACTGCTCAGTGCTGAGTCAGCTCTCTGCTGTATCCACACAGTCAGAGGAATAAAGGTGCAAGTATTTGCTATCCTACATTCTACTTCAACCATTAGTTGCAGATGTATTTTGCAGTACAATACTGACACAAATGCTGCAGTTGAGTCTTGCATTCTTCAGGAACTGAGAATTCATGCTCAAAGAAATGTATTTTAGATTTAATGTCTGCAGTACCTGTTTTCTACCTTCCCTAAATGTGTTGGACAATGCTGGTTGGATTTTTTTTTAGATCATAGTATAAACTGTCTTCTCAAAACTAATTGTTTTATGTCTGTCTCTATCTGAATGTGCAGAGGAACTTAAAGAAGGTAACACTAGCTTTTTTCTCCCTGTCTCCTGTAAGCAGTAATCTAATAGAATTTATCTGTTTATTGCTTTACCAGGAACTACCACTCTTCTTGCAATACCCAGCAGCTGAATTGTTTGTTCCCTGTAGGATTCTACACTGTACTCCATACCATAGAAGAGAGTGTAGATAAAGCAGAAATATTTAAACATATTTGAATGATGACCCAAGAGACCTGAAGATAGAAATTATATGAGCATGTGTCAGCTGAACATTATGTGAACATTGCCCTGAATGAGCAGTTTTGTGCCAAGTAGCTTTTTCCATAGTCATAAACTAGTTGTTAGTACATTTAGAAATGTAGGAATAAAACTGTATTGTAAAGGTACAAGTAATGAAGAGTGAATAGACATGACAGAGCAATTAACATGCACCTAATTTTGTTTCAATACTTCCATGCTTATGAGATAACTGTAAATCGAAGGGTCTAGTGCTAAAAGCATTTCAAAGCTATGAAAATAATGTTTTTCCTTGGAACAAATACTGCTTTTAAAGACATGCCTATGTCTTCTGCATCTTATTCTTGCTTTAACAAGGCCTAAATAAAGGGAACACACGGCTTGGATAACTACATGTGTGATTAGGGGAAAATAAGGAGTTCTTTTTGAAAAGAAAGCTAAACATTGGCACCTTTTTTTTCCTTGGTTATTTGTTTTCAAATCACCTTTCTCAAATATTTCCTAAACTTCCTGAATATTGATTTATGGGAAAATTGGTATGTTTGAGCATTTTCCAAACATGCTATGAGGCAGAAAATTAGTTACAAATTTTTTGTTTCTCATTTTGAGCTACTGACTTATTATTGTTTTAACTAAGGAGTGCTTGTAAGATAGATTTCACATGAAAAGCTTAAATTATGTGGAGGTTTTTTTCAATAATTTTAATTTCAAAACATTGTCTGGTATCTAGATATCTTAGGAATGAAACAAATAGAATGTTAAATTTCAAATTTAATTTAGAAAATATCAAGACTTTTTATTTTTATTTTTTCTTACAATAACCCTTTTGAATCGGTCATTGGTCATGTGAAATATTTTGATATTTTATATTATGGAGTATCATGATTTTAAAATTATATTAGGCATCACACTTCCACATATTTACTGAAACTCCTTTTTTCCTTGGGATCAGCAATAATTGTTAGCCATGTAGCTCTTAAGCTTTCTCTGTTCTTTTTTATTTAATGAGTATTTGTTCTTTGTGTTCTAGAAGAGGAAGAATTTGGTGAATTTGGTCAACGAGTCTTTATTGGTATGCAAGACTAAAGATAAGTAAAACTTTAGCAGCTTGATCTAGATTAAGTGTTTGTCTTATATAAAATACTTTGTTCTTTATATCACCTGAAGTCTTACTAAATGGAATACAGCTTACTCTGTTTTCCAAACTTCAGGAAGTCTCTTTCCTCCTAATAATGCTCAATCTCTCCATTTAAATTTTTCATCCTGTTAGGTTTCTACAGAGGCAACTGCTATTTAAACTTGACTTCATGATTCATTTTTCTCAAAAGTAATGTCTGTCATCCACTGAGAATAATCATGAGGGCTTTCATTAGAAAAGTACACCTATATGTGAGGTTTTCAGAGTTGGATGGTCAAGTGGAGCAACAAACCCACCCCTATGGTTATTAAACCATAGTGACCTTTGAAATACATGTTCTGGAGGCTGGAGCAAATGTTCCACACTTGCCTCCTGAGACCGAACCACCTACACTAATTTAAAAAGTTGACCTGTTCCCTAGAGATGCCTCAGGTAGTCAGAAACTTCTTCAGCTTGTTTTGGGGATCTTTTGGAAGTCTTTAATTCTGGGCTGATTTCAGGTGACTTTCAGTGGGGTTTTACCTACTCTCAGCTGTCATTTAACGCTCAGAGATTCTATCAGGCTGTCATAGCACGTGCAGCAATGAAATTCACTAACCTTCACCTTGCAAAAAGCTCAAAAAGAGGTAGTATGTTGTGTGGCTCAGAAAGAGGCTCTCTGGGCCGAAGAACTAGTTGCCTGCATCTCGGGTGTATTTCGCAGTACTGACCTGTGCCCCCTGCAGCTGGATTCCGCAGGAGCCTGCGGCTGTGTCGCAGGAAGGCCCGGCTCCAGCAGCAGTCCTGCTACTCCCGCTGCCCCAGCAGCTGCTACAGCACCCTGGCAGCTCCCTATGAAGAGGTGGTCAGGTACCAGCGGCACCCAACGGACCGGCACCGGCTGATTATCCTCGTGGGTAAGAGGTTATCGACCTTCACAGGCAAATTGCTCCCTCTTCTGCCAGAGGAGAGCGAACAGTCACACGTGGTCTGATTGATCCACAGGGGTTTCCTGCTGCTGATTGCAGTGGTTGCTGACTGTGTAGGCAGCTCTCAAAGCAACACTTCAAGAATTGTAATTTGACCCCGTTGCTGGGGTTACAGTTTAATGTAGGTATCTTTTTTTTGCTTGAGATAGTGGGTGTTTAATAATAATAATAATGATAGAGTCCTTAGAAGAAGCTGTACAGTTACGAATGCTGGTTGATAATTGATTTTGTTAGGGAAGTGGTTCAGTTTTATATTCAGTTGGGACTGAAAATGATGAGAAAACATTTGTAACTTAATAGAAAACATCTTTACATGGAAGCATTTCTACAACCAGTGTTAAATGCATAGATATGACAATAAGAAGAAGAATATTTAACTCCAGACTAGAACAATCTCAATCATGGACAGTATGGAAAGATGCCTTTAATAATGCTTGTTATAGGACATACTGTATTAAGTGGGCTGCAGGCTCCCAAGGAGACTTTAATTGTAGTGACTGAAGGGAATCTGCTGTTCTACACTGTTCTATAGTCCTGATAAAGCAAACTGAGTAAAGGCAAATCCACTATCCTTTCTAAGTCTGGAAGTATTTGATAAGTTTTTTCTTTTAAAATAGTACTGCTGAGTTGACTCCTGGGTATGGCTATATTGCTGGGGGGTGATTTGTACCCTGTCAATAACATTAGTTGCTCCTCCAACTTCCAGGTCCTGCAGGAGTTGGTGTGAATGAGCTACGGCGAAGGCTCATCACAAGTAACCCACGAGAGTTTCAAAGTGCCACACCTCGTATGTAATGCTTTTCCTCTTTCCTCCACTACTCCAACCCAAACATGAATAGGAAATGCCAAATACCTTCCTCTTGCCTTTGTGCATTCATAAACCCTTTGCTCTATGGCCATTTCTTCAGCTCTACTGAAAGCCAGTACTGTTTGCTTTGGCATTTTGGCAAATCACACAAAGGTATTTTCAAGTTCCAGCTTCTGAAACCATTAAAAGCTTTATGGAGGTGAAAGTTATGTGCATGATTGGGTTTAATTTTGATGTTTGCTTTTCCTAGATTATTTTTTTTAAAAATAACATTTCTTGGAGATATTTTAAGTTCTTAGGGTTTAAGTGCTCAGATATGAGAATGAAGACAACAGAAGTTGGTGCTTAATAGGCTTTGCAGCTTTCCTTATTAGCCTTCTAGTCTCAGATGAGACTTATGCAGCTTAACTTCTGACGTAACAACTGAAATTATTTCTACCTGTGCTTATTTGGTTCTTGTCATTTAGAAAACCAAACCGGAAATAATGGATCTGAAGCTAGCTGAAAATTCAGGACTTTGTGCTTAAGATCCCAGATATGGGAAAGGTGCAAGTGTGGGAAGCTTGCGGAGTTTTTCTGAATGAACTTCAAAAAATTTTGCCCCTGAGGAGTAAAAATAGTTGTGCAACCAGTTCCTGATTGCTTTGAATCACAACTATTTCGATTTAACTACTCTTCCATTCCAAGAAAAATACAGTTATGTTTTGATAACTTTCAATGACTTGCCACTGGCAAACCATTACAGTATATGGGGCTTTTGCTCTGGATTAACAAATGGAAATAACTCATGTTATAATTTATGAAAATACTGATTTATAGTTCTTAATGAAGTCCATTTTCACTTATAAAGTTACAATAATTTAGTTGCAGCTGATATTTTTGTGTGTTGTTATATCTTCTTTCAGACACCACTCGTGTTCAGAAAAGTTATGAAATGAATGGTCGTGAATATCACTATGTATCAAAGGAAACTTTTGAAAACATGGTGTATAGCCACAGGTGAGTAGGAGAAATGAATTACATTTTTATTACTTAAAATGCAACATGATCCAAGAAAATGCAGTTTTGTAGTTAGGTCCCAAGTCTGGGCTGCTCTACTCTTACTGTGTATGTTTGGTATAAATTTGGGTCAAACTGCTTGAGACCATTTCTTCCAAGACTGTGTTCGTGCAGTTGCAAATAGCTCCTCCACAATTAATCTCAGAATCCTTCTAAAAGAACGTCTCTAGTCTTGAGCTCATTAGATGTGCTTGTAAGTTATAACTTGAACTCTCCTAGAAACCAGACTGCTTTCAAAAATTTAGCAGTAAATCACACCTGTTCCTGACCTACGACTCCATTGCAGGATCTCTGCAGTGATGACACAAGCAGTTGAAGTGTAAGGGCTAAATATTCAAAAGTGTCCACTCTTTTCTATGCATCAATAATCTGTCTAAGACCAGCTCAGCACCACAGAAGCTACACTCATTGAACTGTGCCAAGTGCTTTGAGATCTTCAGATTTATGAAGTTATTTGTAGTATGCAATTGACAAGTAAAACCACAACCTCTAAAAACAAAATTCATAAAACCATGATGAGTGAAAATGTATGCTGTGGAGACATTGAACTGTAATGGTTTTGATTTTGTGCCCAGTGTAGCAGGGAAGAGCAAAGGTAAAGATTCATCAGTGTTCACTGCATTTTATGATCATTCAGTCCTGATCACTGGATTATAATTGAAGATTTCACCTTTAAACGGAACCTCTTTGAAACTCAAATGCTCTTTCATTTTCCTTCTTCCTCACCACTGTTGCAGAATGCTGGAATATGGGGAATACAAAGGGTACCTGTATGGTACCAGTATTGATGCAGTGCGAACAGTCCTTGATGCAGGAAAGATCTGTGTAATAGATTTAGAACCACAGGTGAGTGGTAAAGGGGCAGGGAATCTTCTGGAAGGAAAAATAATTTCCTCTACATTCTTGAGCCATTGGAATGGTGTTTGTTGCTTTGTCTTGTTTTTCATTTTACCTCATGGTACTTATTAATAATAGATTATTCTTTTCATGTGTCTTAGGGGGTGGTGGTGGTACTACAGTGACAAGTATGTTGAGACAGTTCATTTTTTACCAAGCCAGCAGCTGCATTATCAGTTTGGATGGTATGGAAATGAGGTTTTCATACTTCCTTAAAATAAGGATTAGTCTTTCACGTGGAGACCTGTTGCATGGGTTTCTTCCTCCTCCAGGTCCTGTTAGTTGAGAGTTTTGTACTTCTGTTAGCAATCTCAGAACACGCTTTGGTAAAAGCACCAACAGTTAAAGTAATCAAGCAAAAGCTAAAAATTTTAGTGTGCCTTTGTGCCTTTATTTCTCTCTAGAAGTTACAGCTGTTAGTATCCTGCTTCTTCACTTAGATGCTATTCACTTTTCCTTCTATTTTTGCATTGAATTTGCTGATGAAGATAAGGCTAATAAAAGCCTAACCTTGTAAATATCTAAGATACTTAGAGCTGTGTGTAGCAAAATCTTGCTAACCTTCTCTGAATTACTTGCATATTTAGTACTTAGGAGCTGTTTGGGCTGTGCTGTTTCAACATCTCCTCTAACCGAATGTAAAGACACTATAACTCAGTAATTCTTGCAGAGCCAATGTGTCTGAGCCTTAGGCTGGCAGGGGTTTGTGCTGCTTAAAACAGAAATTAAGTTACAAGATTTGTGGGGTACTACTCAAAAACTGAAACTGCTGTAAGAGGCAGATAGGTCACACCTTAGTCTTCACATCTGAAACTGTCCTTGGGTTTCTTCTGTTATGTTTTTGAGCAAAGCAGGAAAAGGGGGGTGTTGGGACTTGGGATGTGTAATCTTGTCACTTGAAGTAAGAGCAGTGAGGTAGCAGAAGTACTGCTGAGTTGCATACTTTATTTTAAATCTGGTGGCTTGACCAATTTTACATGCTATGATTTTCTTTTGTTTTTCTTTTTTTTTTTCATTCCCTCCACTGCTCTGCAGTAATTTAAAAGCACTTACTAGCATTAGGGAATGTTACACAGTACAAGGAGTTCTTAAAGCAGGATACTTTCTTCCAGCATGGAACAATAAAGAGGTACTTGTTCCAAAAGTAGCTCCCTAACAGTTAAAAAAGAACAGGGTTCAAATGCATCTTTAATGTGGTTGATTGTTAATGACACTGTTCCATCATTCACTGGTATTGAAACCTATAATGTTACCAAGCAGAATTAAGTGATTGTATGCTACAGTTGCTTAACAATGTCTGGTCCAGGGATTATGAGTGAGATCTTTTTCAAGTAAGTGTTCTGAAAAAGGTGTCTCCTAGGTCTGGAGATAACAGCATGTTGTAAACAACTGGCTTTTTATGGGAGTAAAACTGGGATGAATACACTTGAAGTACTTCATTTTACTCTTCATTTGCAGGGTATACAAATAGCCCGGACTCATGAGTTAAAGCCCTACATTATATTCATCAAGCCACCCAGCATAGGCTGCATGAGGCAGACTCGTAAAAATGCCAGGATCATTACAGATTATTATGTGAACATGAAGTTCAAGGTGAGATTTGGGAATAAAAGATTCAGTTTATTAATCTGAGATTCTGTTATTAGAACACAATGCATTCTACCATGCTACAATGTTAACTCTTAAAAAAAATATTACTGTGTCTTTAGGATAAATTATTCTTACCTTTTCCTGTAGATTTTGTAGGGATTTCTTTCCCCCCTCCAGATTGGCTTTGAAGCATAAGAGTTGTAATTTGTATCTAGGGGGCTGAGGCATTTTCCTTTAAATGTCTTTAAAGGAGAAGCTATTTTGCATATTTTTGTTTTAATGAGCTACCTTGTGTCAATATTTGAGTCAACATGTATATTTACTGTTTGGATTGAAATACTTGGGTTGTGATTCCTTCAGTAATTTAATAAATTTTTTCAGTTATAAGAATGTATTATTATTTAATGTATGTTTAATGACAGTATCAATCCTATAGTAAGTTCTGTAGATAAAACACAGATCTTGCTTGCAGGAAATGCATATCTTATATTTAGAATAGATACAGCACTTTATCACAATTGTTTCCATGCAAATCATAATCAAATTTACCATCTTAACATTTTGGAGACTTCAGTCTATAGCTATGTGGATATGAGTCATGATTGCTATGACAGAAAGTAACATTAACACTGGGGAAATAAACTAAAATTTGAAATAAGAACACAAGCATTAGTAGATTTGCCTTCCAGTCCTTAACATTTTCTGCCAGCACTCATCATTAGAATAACTTTTTTAGGGCAAATGGAGCATACTGAGACACAAGGTACTTCCTTGAGAAGCATATGGCAGGAAGCTCTGTTTTTGAGACCTGGAACTGACTGTGGGTGTACTTTATTATAGCAAACTGTAAATGAAATAAAGTAGACTGACATTATCTATTGACCTCTTGTTTATGTGGCCCAAGGTGTTTTGCAGATGCTGTGCAGGTATGTTTCTCTACACAACACTGAAGCTTTATGGACTTACTCTGTCTCACAGGAAGAAGATTTACAGGAGATGGAAGATTCGGCTAAGAAAATGGAAGCTCAGTTTGGTCAGTTCTTTGATCAAGTGATTGTGAACGACAATTTACAAGAGGCATCTGCGCAGCTGCTGTCTGCAGTACATCGTGCACAGGTGGAGCCCCAGTGGGTCCCTGCAGTGTGGATATGCTCAGACACTCAGCCCTAATTCTGAGTAGCAGGCAGCTTCAGAAAGATTACAGCTTGTTTTACTTCAAGAATAATCCTAATGTCAGGATTGCAAGAATTTATCTTTGTATGTGAGGGATTTGGAAGAGGATTAGGAAAGAAGCTGCTACGGGAGATATAATCATACTATGCTCTGTGTAGCTCTTGAGCTTTTTATGTTACAGTTGCATCCACTTTTGTACAAAAAGAAAGGAAATAATTGTGAGCACTCAATTACAAAAATAAAGAAAAATCTATTTTGTTGCATGTATCTGTGTTATTTACTTACACATAAGTTCAGAAAGGTCCTTTGCTTTCTTTTTATTATGCTCATTCTGGTACTGTGATGCCTCTACATTCTGGAAGCCTTACAAATGATATTAAGTCAGAATGTGCTTTTTTTGCATGCTGTCTGTGAGCAGAGTGTTATTTATTAAGGTATTGGTTTCTAATTAATAGATTAGATTGGCTGCTAGTAGTTTTTACCTTTTAGAATAGGAGTGGTGTTGGCCTAATATGAATTACTCCAAAACCCAGTTATCTTCGCAATACATGTAATATATATTTTCTGCTGTTTCATCAACTCAAGTGAGTACAAACTGACAGAACGTGGACTTACCAAAGAGGAAAATCCTCAGAAACCCTTTCTCTTGTTGGTTTGGTCTGTGGTAGCATGCTCTCCTCATCAAAGGGTGAAATGCTTGTGGCAAGTAAGTTTCCCACTCTCTTTACCTCAGATTTGTAGCTGTCTTGCCCCCTGAGGTACACAGATGGTTATTTTGTTGGCCTACCTCATCTTGGAAGAAAATCAACAAGAGCAAGTTAAGCAGTCTAGAAAGAGGTTACAGCCCCCAAGATGCCTGCTTGTTCTAGAGCCAGGGCTTGTATTCCCTGTTTAGAGGTAAAATGGGAGAGACCGAAGCCCCAACATGACATTGATATGGGGTAAGTACTAGCAGAGGGTGAGATAGCAGCCAGCTCTGTGCTGCTGGTCTAGGACCAGCTTCCCTACTTCAGCCTAGTCCAGCATTTGTCGACTCTTTGCCTTTCTTCCATGTGTTATTTCCTTCTTTTTTGGTGGCTTTTTTTGTCTTTTGTTTTGGTTTGGGTTTTTTTTCCGATTACTGTGTAGAACTTCACTTAGCAGTATGTGACCCCGGCTACGAGCTGAACAAGTCTAGAACGCTTTCCCCCTTGCTATTTCTTGTCTGCAGCCCGAGAGACGACGACTCCCGTTCAGGGCCGCGGGGCGGGGCTGGGCTAGGCTGGATCTGCTGAGCCCGCCGCCGGCGAGGAGGCGCAGCCAGGAGGGAACGTGCAGCCGGACCTCCCGGCGCTGCTGGGGCGCAGCCGCGGCGCGGGGCGGAAGGAGCAGCGGCTCCTCCCCGCAGAGCCGGAGCTGGGCGGGCGCGGCCCATGGCGGCGCGGCGGGNCGGCTCCGTGGGGCTGCAGCGTGGGGGGGCCGGCTGCGGGCTTGGAGGGCGGCGGGAGCTTGGCCCGCCTGAGCGCTGTTGCTGAAGGGATGTGGCGTGGCGCTCCCCGGGGAGGCGGAGCTGAAGCGCGACGCGGGAGCGGAGCTCCCTGGTAGCGAACGGCTCCCCGGTAGCGGAGCTCCTGCATCCCCCCTCCGCTGCGGAGGCGGCGATGCTCGCCCTGCTGCATCCCGCGGGAGGGGGGATGTAACCGGCCGCAGGGTCGCACGTTTCTGCCCATCCTTGCTGCGGAGGCAAGCAGGCATTTCCTCGTGTTTTTTTCATATAAATATCTCAAAAGAAAATCTGCAAAGCTTTAACAAATCTGTAGAGGCTGCTTCAGTGTTTTTAAACATCAGGGACTTTTAAACCTTTTCTGCTCTGCGTTCTGGAATGGACACCCGGGGGGTTGGGGAGTTCGTTTTTCCCCCTCAGTTTCCAGGTGCATCCCACCTTCTTGTGGCCTGGCTCAGGTGTGCAAACACCGGGTTTGACTGGGGCAGCGGCTGCCTGGTTTGTGGGAGTCTCTCCGTTTCGGGAGCACCATTTCGGGAGCACGTTAGAGCACTCAGCAGCTCTTCTGTCAATAACAAAATGTCCATGGGAACCTGTCCCCAAACTCACCCTTCCTATGAAGTTTGGAGTGAGTTACTTCAGACTCTGTGAAACTGCATATAGACCAAACCTGATACCTCCATGGCAGAGAGTTGGGAACTATCACACAGATGAGTATTCACCACCGGCTACTAGCATGTGGTTTCCTTTGTTGCAAGGAGTAAATGATACAGAAATCAATGCACTTGCCAGTTCTTTTGTAGAAGGTAATAAAATGGAGAGGGTACTACACAATACAGACATAATATGGCACAGGCAGTGAATGCTGTGTAAAAGGTTTGTGGGTTTTGTTTGTTTTTATGGGGTTTTAGCTTTTAGTTTGTTTAAATACCAAGTATCTTAATCATTTAATATTTACTGCCACAAGAATCTTGGAAACAATAAAAGTAATGAGATCTGACCTTTACCAAGATTTTTTTCCTTTATGGTGCACTGGTATAGTGCGACCAGTCCCCACCAGTTCGCTGGGTGCCACTTAGGGTGTGCAGTTCCCTACCTGTGTAAGTGGCACTTGCTGTCAGTCTTCAGCATGGCCAAAATCCAAGTGAGAGATTTGAAGTCTAATCCCACAAACCCTTCCTTGCATGAGGCATCTCATTTGCTTTGGGTAAACAAACTAATGTAAAATTTGCATATAGGAACCTGTACCAGCATGCAGAGTTACGGGTTTTTTAGTGGAAATAACATTTGCTGCTGTGGAACAACTTGCCCTTGTTTCAAATGGGAGTAGTTCTGGGTCCTGACCCAGGGGCAGGAGGGTTCGTGTCCAGCTAATCCTGGCTGCCCGAAGTTTATTTTTAGTTCAGAATTAGCTGTGGTTCAATGTGAGCAGCGTGAGGGAGCATAGACCAGTTCACAGTGCCTCTTTCAGGCAACCTCTTCAAATGATATGGGAAAGAAACAAGTGGTAAGTTTGTGGATCCTTGAGTCTTACCAGTCTTACAGCCCTTTTTATTTCTGGTATCAGCTGAATTTTCTGAGCATGGGAAATACTTATTTGTGTATATTCTTTCAATATAATTGTGTAGTACAAAATCTGAAAGTTAACTCCTTTTTCTAGATGAGATGAAGGTACGAACTCAGTTTCAGATTATTATGAGGAGATACTTTTAGATTTTAATTGTTTGACCTGCTAGTATGTTCAAAATTATATAAAAAATTTATCTTTTATAATATTTCAAAGTATTTTCATATGTGAGCTTATTTCCTTTTATTGTTTGTATTATTGTTCTGAATTTAAATCTTCAGTAATAGAAAATAGCTCACGTTGTATACTGTATAATTATACTGAATGCTTAAATTATTGCAATATTTTGATGTTTAAATAGAATGACTAATAAGCTTTCTAATGAAAGCAGTACCTTACATGAAAAGTGGAAATTATTGAAGCTGAAATGCAAGCTGTGCCTCACAGAGGTTAGCTGTAGGTTCCTACTGCAATGCCCATCAGAACTCTGGTAAAGGCATATTATTCCAGCATCTTAAAAGATCTTGTTTTTATGTAACATCTCCATCAGGAATGTTTGGCCATTTAGGAGGCATACAGAGCAAAACATACCTTGGATGTTCTGATCTGAAGCTGTCTTCTGAGAGGTGGTTTCATACTGACAGAAGTTGACTTTTGTCTCTCTCTTGTCTTTCAGTGCCCACCTCGTGCCCTTCCTCCAGTGCCAAGGTAAAATCATTGCATTCTATGGAACTGATCAGGATGCTGTACTGCAGATTTTGGAAGTAATAACATTAAGAGAAATATGCTTAATAAACATCTGAGTAATAAAATTGCTTCTCTTGCTAATTTATTGTCCCAAAATGCTTTACAAGGAATGCAAAGCATTTTAAAGTTTTACAGAAGCCAGGAAATGTTACCATATTACCTCAGTTTTAATACTCATGAGAGACAAACCCTTTAAAATGTTTTAGATAAATATTCCAGTTTTAATGTCTAGTATAGTTCAATTGTTGTTCTTTTTACTCTTCTTCCTCCCTCTTTCTTTTATTTTGTGTTCTTTAGTTTATTTGAATCATGAATCCTTTAAAACAGGAATTTCTGCAATTAGACTACATATTCTTTAATAGGGTTGTAGATATCTATTAGTTTTATGTAGTATAGAGAAAAAATTGGGATTTTTTTTTTTTTCAGTGTAGAAGAAAAGCAATTATATACTTTTTATGACATGGTACTTCAGGATTCCTTCAAAGTACCTCTAAGTAAATATGATGTTCATGATTGTCGACAGATGGTGTCTTTTTAGTGATGTATGGGCTCAAATGTTTCATAACTTTCGTTGGTTTGTTATATATCAGGCAGTAAGACCAGTTTTAATTAGCCAGGTGATTACAGCTTTTAATCTGATCCACAGCTAGCCAATCAAGAAACTGTGCATAGTCACCAACAAAGTGTTGAGTCTTGCTGATTGCTTCGTACCCTTAACCCTGTTGTACACAACTGCTCATAAAGAGGAGTGGGAATAAGAAAATGAACCATAAAAGCAGCAGTGTGAATTTCACAGCTGTGAATTGTAATTCATTCAAAATTAACTTTCTTTTCATCTTTTTACACTGCTCGTCAACAACTTTTCTTCTTCAATATGAAGTGGAAACCAAGGTGAGTTATTAAAGAGAACTACAAACATTGGTAGTTCCTTTTGGTGCCACTCATTCTCTCTTTAGAGATAGAGCCTTATACTTTTCCTAATGCAGGCTGATTATTTAAACTGTGCTGCCATTGTCAGAACTGTAGTTTTTCTTTGCTCTCTTTACTGCTTGCTGTTTCCATTAAGGTAACTGAACTGTTGTCCCTGTGCTTTAAACAATAAGTTTATTTTTCAGAGCATTATTCAGAGTATTTCAGTTTATCACTTAACACACATGCATGTGTGTATTGAGCCTTTGCTGCACATAAGACTTCTCACCCTCATTTCTTGCCCTGTTTTCCTACCATCTTCTGTACTCCTCCTCCTTGTGCGAACTGGTGAATTGTCATCTTACCAGTAAAAGACAAAGGATGTCATAATTTGTAAAAAGAATCAATTTCTTAATTTGCAATAGGATGGCTGTTAAAAAAAGGAAATGGAGGTTTCTCCTTGCTGTGCACCCATACTTCTGTTTTATGTTATGTAGATGAAATTCCACTGAGTCGTCCCAAAAAAAGGAAATCCAAAGGAAAGACTCCATTAGGTAAGGTCCTTCCAAGACTGAATACTGTTTTTTTATTCCTGCTATTTTTTCCTTTCTAACTTTTTTGCATAATTCATTACATAGTAATTTCCAGCTGTAAGCTCCTTATGCTGAATGTGTTAAGCACTTGAGTTTTTGAATGAACTAAGATGAAACTCATTTAGCAGTTTGGCTCAGTTTCAGTCCTTGGCCAAATAAAGTCACAAGTTAATCACTCCATTGTCACTGAAGAGTTGATTCTAAAAGATGACTAGCATCAGAGCTTTGTATTTTTACAAGAAGTGGATCTGCAGAATAAACATATTGTTTTAAGCAAAATTGTAAGTCTGATCTATTTTGATACAGCAGAACATGTTAATAGGATCTAGTGTATTTCTGTAACCAGTTGACTTGGGTCCGTGTAAAAGTTTGATAAGAAAACGTCCTTTATTTGCTTAAAAGTGAGGCCTCACTGAGAGACCTTTAAATGCAACAAGTTGAGCTGTTGCTAGCAGGATATCCTAAGGATTAAGTTTTGTTTATTGTTGTTTTCAGTAAGCTGAAAGATGGTGCAAAGTATCTTGACTTTTGACATTACTTTGCTGGTTAATTTTGCATTTTAGCACAATAAAGGTTTATAAAACGTAGGTAAACCTGTGCTTGAAGTGTAAACAAACATTCAGTTGTTACCATAAAAACTGCAGTCCTTGAAAGAGCTATTAAAAAACGTGTGTGACGTAAAATGGAGAAAGAATTTTCTTTCTGCATCTGATCATGCAAATTGATGCTACTGCGCTGTAATATGAATTCATGTTAACCTCTCAAGGAAATATGATTCCTCCAAAGTATAATAACTCATGTTTCGACTGGAGTAAATATCCTTCAGTGGTTTTTTTCTGCTCCTTCTTTATTCTTGTGCTGTGTGTTTAGCATTTAAATTTTCCTTTGATGTGATGCCATTTTGCCTTAGCGCATATCTGTGTGGATCACCTTGTAATAAACTCTTAATTTTTTCTTGCATTATAATCTTTACACGTAGAAAAGATAAATATAGAGGTGTAGTTCTTTCCTGTGGTGGATTTTTTCCAGGCAGTCCTCTGCTGTATGCCCAAATGAGAATTGTGCTACTTCTTGGATACTTAAATTCCCTCCTGAGCGTGCAACTGTTACAGTGAAATACCTCTGTCTATTTCTACTTCTCATCATTGATTCCCAACTCCTATATTTCCTAGCCAGTGCATTTTCATCTCAGCTGTTGCTCAGCTGGGCAACAGTGTAGTAAATGGCAGCTTTCCCTTGCCTGTTTCTCAGTGGCTCTGGATTCAGGCTGCTGGATCTTTCCTGTGGTTTTTAGATGGCATTGTGCAAGCAGCAGTTCGTCGGCAGTCTGAAAGCAGCGAGCCCCTGACTCCTGAACCTCCTGATGCCCCTCCTCAGAGGAAACGCAAGAAGAAGAAAGTTCCTACTGGTATGTGAAATAGTTGTAGGTGGGAAGGAGCAGTAAACAAAACTCAGTAACACAGAAATATGACTGGACAACGTGTATTTTGGTTTAAAACATTTCATGTGCTTCTTTACTTAAAACAGCTGAAAGTAATCTCTGGATGAGTGGTAGCTTAGAGTTTCACTTTCTGGTTTCAGATTTCATAGGGTACAAAGCTCCATAAAAATAATGGCAATAGTGTTTTGGAAATTATATAATACTTTACATCATACAACGTTCAGAAGATCATTCTTTTTTTGCCACTCTTTTTATATAATAGCTATTTATGTATTTAGGTGAATGTATTTCCATTTTTATGAAAGCTCTGAAACTTTCATGTTGGGTTGTGTTTTTTTTAATGTTCAGATTCTGAGACCTCTTTTACCCAGCAAAATGTGGCATCCCTATTTCAAAATGGAAGTGGCATGGATGTCCCTGAAGCTGAAGAAACGGTGATCCGCAAACAGAGAAAAAGAACAAAGTGAGATAAAACTCGTGTAGCTCATAATTTGGAATAACTGTGACAGTGGATGTGGCTGAGGGCTATTTTACATTGTCATTTACAAAAATGTAAAATCTTGAAGCCCACAATACCATTCAGCCTGTGTGCAATTCTTTCCAGGGTTAAGATCTAACTTTTTTCACTTCTTTGTTCTATGCATACCTGGATGCATTACAGCTCTGAATACATTTTCATGAGCCTAATAGTTCAGTCACAGATTCTGAAAAAATTAGAATTTGGATCTGCTTTCTCTCATTCTTACTATCTTAATTTTATGAGAGTTAGCATTTTTTTACCAATTATTCTAATATGTTCTAATTGTTTATCTGTTATGGAATTAATCTTATGGTTTTAGTCAACTAACTCCATGGGAACTTCAGTCCTTAAAATTATAAACAGGGTAATATTATACAGGTCATAGCCTGATCAGTTCTTATCAGTCAAGCTAGACATGTTAAATGGTCATAGGAGCCTTTGGATTTTACACATTACTCCCTATTCTTTCCCTGTCCCACTGTGTGTTCTGTGCCAACAGGAAACCTCGGCCAGCCGAAACGCACAGTTCCAATGAGCTGGAAGTGGAGGAGGAAGACATCATTGAAGATGAGCACAGAAAGAGCCCAGATCAGCAGCCTGTGTTTGCTGCTCCCACTGGAATTAGTCAGCCAGTTACCAAAGTGTTCGTTGAAAAAAATCGTAAGTTCTTCTTGTGGTTTAAGTAATTTAAGAATATTCTTGCAATTAGAGGATAAAATCCAAATATTGTAGTGTTGGGAAGAATTTTTATTACAGTTTTCCAAAACAAAAATTATTTGGAAATAAATATATGTGATAATTTTTCAACAGTAAATGCTGGTGTTGCTGTGCTGGTATATTTGGTTGAATTTTTTAATTCCATGGTGGGGATGAAAAAGGTTTCAAAGTACCCAGCTGAGCTCTGCTGACTTAATATTCTCACAGTACCTTGAGAAGAAATTACTACTTACAAAAAGTCTTTCAAGTGAAGGTTTTTTGCAAGGCGTTTGGGTTTTTCTGTTTTGTTTGGGTTTTTTTGTCCCAGGGAACAGTGAGTAATTTCCCAAAGTGCTTTGCACACTGTTAAATCCATAGCCTGGCCCACCAGGATGCATCACTCTGACCAGAGGAATCCTGTATCAGTGTAAGCTGACAAAGGGCAGGAAGTGGGGAGAAGAATTTTTCTAATGGAAATTCTGATGCGTACAGCTTTTTAACACTAATAAGTATTAATGTAGAAATGATGAAGAAAGGAAACAGAGCTCTCTAAAACTGATTTCCTTATCCTTTCAGGGCGTTTTCAGGCAGCTGACCGTGCAGAATTTATTAAAACCACTGAAAATATCAATGTACTTCTGGACGTGAAGGGTTCGTGGACTACTAGAGATATTGCCCTCTCAGTGCACCGAAGTTTCAGGTGAAAGATAAATGTTCTGATGTAAATAAATATAAATCAGGGGCTTGGTTTTGGTTTGGTTTTTTTTTCTCCCTGAAAATTTGTGTCTTTCCTCTATAGTTGCGATGTATTTTTATTTCTTTTGGATATTCCTAATAAATGGTGGTTCAGGATGCAACAGGTATAAAGTTTATCAGTCCTCTTACTGATACCAGCTTTTGGTATTTGTTGTCAAGAGAATGTATTTCTGGTCTAGATATCACATGTGAAATACAGCTTATAAAAAGAATAACTAAGAAAGCCATACTGCAAAGATTCAGACAAAATCTGAATAGCAAGAGATTGAGCTGATAACCAAAATATTAGTCACCTACAGAAATGTGTTAAAAAATAAGACTGACCCATCGTGTGTATCAGTAGAATAAAAATACCTGAATTCAGATAGTTCTCAAAGAAAAATCCTGGTTGGTGAAAAATAGGGAGGAGTGAAATTGGACTGGGGGAATAAGCTTGCACGTAATAGCAAAAACATTGTGTATTTTTTTAACAGGTGGTTGTGTTGTAATAGAGAATGGAAAGATAACAGCCATTTTCTTCTGTGGTGTTTTTTTATCTGGAAGCCTGTGCTTCCTTCTCAAGCTTTTCCTTAGCAATGAAGATAATGAAAAGATTGCCTTGGGGACAAGTTAGAACATTGTGTAAGTGTAAGGGGCAGTGGTCTTGGGAAAGTACAGGCATCTAAAAGTGAAAGTATTTGATTCCTTTAGCTGTAATGAAAGGAAGGCAAAACATCTTTGTTTTCTTTAAGCGCTCAGGTTCTGGTGCAGTCTGTGAAGGGAGGAAACAGAACTCTTGCTTAGAATTTTTCAAACTAGATCAGAAGAAGCACTCAGAAACAATCTCTGAAAGGCTTTGAAAAGCAGGGTTGAACAGATGGATTCATAGGCCTTTTCTATCTATAGCTAATTCAAGATGTTAAAACTGGTCTAATGTTCTTTCCTCCATTCAGGATGTTGGGCCTTTTCACCCATGGCTTCCTCGCTGGTTATGCTGTATGGAACATCGTGGTTATCTACATTTTGGCAGGAAAAGAGCTTTCCATGGTTTCTAACCTGCTTGAACAGTATAAGACAATAGCATACCCAGCTCAAAGTTTGTTCTATTTGTTGCTGTCTATCAGTACAGTCTCAGCCTTTGACAGGTAAAATATATTTGTATTTGAAAGGTGTATATAATTTGTTTATAAGATGTTCCTTTCTCCTTTCTATGGCACATTTTGATTTGCTGTTGATGATTTAATTGATATGCTTAAAGAAGGATTTCTCATATGGCTGACTTTACAAAGAAAGGGTGTACTTGTGCATCCCGATCTTGGTACTCATTTCTGTCCAGTGCTTGCACCCTGCTTCAATGTGCTGCTGCTGTTTGTGTGATCAGGAGGTGAAACAAATGTAAGAGCTGACCTGTTTTTTCGGAGGTGGGACTATGAAGAGAGGTGGAGAACAACAAATATTTCTATCAGGCTACTTTTCATATGAATCCGTTCCCTAGTCAGGTTTGAAACATAGCTGTGTGAACAGTTTTCCTGGCCTAGTTGGGGTTTCTGCATTACAGATTAAGAGTGGGCATGAAAAGAAAGAAGGTCAAAAAAAAAAAATCATAAACTAGACTAGATTAATGGATGTTACAAATGTTTCTTTTAGTTGCAGGTAAAATAAGCCAGGGGAGGAGTTGGTGCTGTGGAAAAAATTGTGACTTTTTTTCCTGGAAGGATGGCAGGGAGGAGTCCCAAGTTATTAATATTTGCTCCTGTAAGCAATGTAAGCAGTTACATTAGCATGGACACTGAACTGAATGGCAAGGATTAGAGAGGACAGATGTCCCCATGTTCTCCCTGTTTCGGAAAGTCTGCAGTGTGAAAGCTACAGACCTTATGGAACATCCTCCTTCGTTTCAGTCTTTCTTGGAATTGGCATAATGGGGACCATTGCCATGTATGGGATGCAGTCGTATACTAAGACACTGTTACAGAAGCAGAAAAAATACCTTGCAAAATATAAAAGAACAATAGAATACTGTTACTATAACAGTATAGTAACTGTATACTGTTACTATAACTGTATAGTAACTGTAACAATATGACTGTCTTACTAGGCTATGTTAATGATTCTTGATTTTGTTACCAGGATTGATTTGGCAAAAGCATCAGTTGCACTGAGGGGCTTTCTTACCCTAGACCCAGCAGCACTAGCTTCTTTCTGTAAGTATTTTGAAGTGGATAGAAAGCTGTCCAGAAAATACAGTAAATGGAATACTCTTTTTAGTGAAATCTTCCTCCTAGGTTATTTTCTGCTTTAGAACAAATTACTTGCTCAGTAGTTGATAATAGCAAAGGCCATAAACACTTCGTTCCATAATTTTTAAAGCATTTGCAATAGTAGCATTAGTAGGGCTGTTAGTGAGATAGTTCTTTTCCATTTCTGAATATAGAACACAAACATAACAAAAAAACAGAATCACAAAATGCAACCTTTGATGTAGCTCATGGATTGCAAAAGTGTAGAAACCAGATTTTGATGGGTCAAGGGAATGTTAAAGAAGAGAGAATTAATGAAAGGAGACTGTCATTGGAGGCAGTGGAGTGAAAGGAAAGAAAATGTCGTGATTAGTACCATGTCATGATGAGGAAGCATTTTGTGAGTTTATATCTGACACTACTAATTCCATTTCTTCCAGTGTACTTTGCTGCTCTTATCTTATCCTTAAGCCAGCAGATGACATGTGACAGAATCAACCTCTACACACCACCTTCGGAAAATGGCAGTATCTGGTAGGAAACAAGAAATCACTTCTGTAAATTATAACAATGCTCACTTAGGGACCCTTGTCAAACCAGCAGATTGAAGCAGTTGTACAAGATATGTAAGAAATTATTGATGAAGGATTTTATTTCTGAACCTGCCTTTGTTTGAGCTTGTCCTGAATATATGATATTTTCACTGAAAAATAAAAACTCAAGGATGAGTTTGGTCACGTTGGTTGCAAATCCATTATACCTCAAACAAGAGTTGGAATGATGCTGGAAATGTCATCTGGCAGGAACCTTAAGAATCTCTTTTGCTTGAGAAGTGGGACCCGACTGAGGTAACCATTTTGGGTTCAAGGGCAGGACATTCTGTAGACAGTCAACGCTGTTTTTGAAGGAGTCTGCCACTGGATGCATGGGCGTAGCAGACACAGCTGGCATTTAAATATAAACCATCACTCCATGTTAGGTGATCCCATCCAAAACTGTTACTTTCTGAAGTACCTATTAACAGACTTAAATCCTGGTAGCACGAGTTTTTCAAGTAAACCAGGAGAAGTAGAACAAAGGCACTTAACGTGAAAATTTGCTGGTTTGGGCAGTTAGTTTGGGGGGGGGGACAGGGGTTCAGGGTTTGTATATAAATGTTCGTCAAGTTGTTTATTAAAAAGCCTAGATTCTAGTCACAAAACCATAACCTGCTACTGGTACGACAGTAAGAAAAGTTCCAGCTAGTGTAAATCCTACCTTCTTAAAACCCTATCCCATGCACCCCGCAGCATCTGTGCACAAGTCCCTGCATTGGCTTCCAGGCAGATTTACTGAGTTGCTGTTCATGTGCCTTGCTGACTTGTGAGCAAGTGCTTAAAAATAAGATTGACTGATGGCATTTTGTAAAATTTGACCATGCATTTTGATTTTTGTTTTCTTTCTCTTGACCAAGAAAAGGAATTTTTTGTTGAAATATGCAAATGGACTTTCTCAATGAGATAATGGGGTTTCTTAGCTGAGTTGCTGTCTTTGGTAATTGTTCTCTTTACCAGGCCTTTGCAATGCAAGACCATCATGATGGTACAAGTAGCTCTCTTTTCACATCTCGCTTAGCAAACTTGTTTTGATGATACTTTGTTGAAATTATTATTGTAACTTGTATGTACCAGTGGTGGCTGATGGTTTGATGTATCTTTCCCAGGACTGCAGGTACAGAGGAAGAAATTGTTCATTCGTGGGTTGTGGTGAATCTCGTAGTGTCTGTTCTAGTTGGGACAAGTTGGATCTTCTTGTCTTCTCGACCAGAGCTAGACCACAGTGAAGGTAGGAGATGTTAATAGGCAAAATGTTGTTTATTCAAGTTGGTTTTTTTTATCTGCTGTGCTCTGCCTTTGGTGTTCAAGTCTAGTCCTGAGAAATTTTGTGACTGAGGAAGAACAAGTATCTCCTAGCAACCTTCCACAGCAAATGCTTCTTAGGATGCTGGTGTCTGTGTTTAGTTTTATAAACATTAATTTAAAAAGAAAAGCTTTATTTATCCTGTCTGAAGCAACATGAATTTTGAAACATTAGAGAGCGTCTCTTTTCAATGAAGAGAAAAATAATTTTAAATACTTTTAATAGTATTTTAAATATTTGAAATATTTATTCCACTTGTGTCTTAGAAAAGTCCCTCATGTTATTAATATTCCTTCTGCAAGTGCTTAATGCATTACAAGTTCAGTATTGTTTTCAATAGAACATTGCAGCAGTTTTTGACTTGCGAGCTTTGAAAAGTCAGATTTGTGCTTGCAGAACAGGACTTCAAATGAGGACTGCTTGTGCTTGTCCAGGCTGGAGGAGAGGGCAGGAAGGTTCTTCTCATAGAATAAACTTGACTAGAAACTAGGCCTTCTTCCTTTTGTGTTCCACCTGGGATCCAAAAGGTGTGTCATAACTCAGCGTTCCTGTCAAGTGCACACAGCCTGTCAATTGAGGGTATGCTGTAAATAAAAATCCTAAGTTTCAACTTAAAAGTCAACAGGTATCCTAAGAACTCCATGAATTGAAGCACAGATTTGTGTTTGGGAGGCTGAGGATTCAACATGCCTCTTCAAATTACTTTCGAATTTTAATGTACTTTTAAGGTATGTAATTTTAAGGTATTTCAGCTGGCTCCAGTTACGATGTTTATTTCTAATAACTCATTTAATTAGTTAAAAAAACTAAGTGGCAGCCTTTACAGTCCTCAATGGTAAAATTTATAGTAGATGCTTAAATCATATTTAAAACCCATGTTTTAAATAATAAAGACTTGCTCGAGGAATCCAGCAGCAGAATTTTACTCAGGTTTTGATTCAATTTTTTGGTATTTACATGTGCCTACTAAGATTGGAAAACCGCTTCAGAAATTTCTAGAGAGAAATTCATTAGGACTTAACTCCAAATAGTAGAGAAAGCTTAGTCTGCTAAGGATGGGGTAGGAAATCATGTGGCTGTCAAACTTGAGAGGATAAACCCCATTGCTGCACGTACTGTAAGTACCATGTTGACGAGCTGTTGGCAAACACTGCCTGGGTGATGTGCTGGATGTGCAGGCAGCAGGACAGGAAGCACTCACAGACAGAACCCAGACAGGAGCAAACTCCACCCTCAGCAGCACAGAGCTGCACGAGGGCTGCTCCATGAGATGCTTGGTGTGCACAGCCCATTTCTCCACAAGGAGCTCTTCACTGCTGTTTCCCCAGGCCTGAGCTGCTGTGGTGACAGCTGTGAGCAAGTGTCATTCATGCACGATTCTTCCTGAGCCAGGTTCTAGTGCTACCAACTTAACACTGTGAAACACAGAGCAGAGACATCTGAAAATGAACAAGTCTCTAAACAGAAGTCTTCCTTCCTGAGTCTGACCCTCTCAAAACTTCAACAATCCGTCCATCTACTTCAGAGTTGTGTTTCAGTGTCCGTGTTGAATGCATGATGGTACTACACATGAGCAGCTGCTGACATTGTCACCAATTCTGTCAATTTTGGGGAGCAACAATAGTTTTCTAAAAACATTGGTGGCCCTTGCCATTGCTGAGTTGTTGATGGTATGACTGGGATGAAAAGCAGGAGGCTTGGGGGAATGCCACAGTGCTTTTCAGGAATAATGGAATTGTGTTCAGGTGAAAGTTTTCAAAGAAAACATAATTCTTTCATTTCTCTTTTAGAATTGATGTTTCATTCTGAAATTGAGGAGTTTCCTCAGGGAGGTGTCATACCCAGAGTCCAGCCATAAGTGTGGAACAAGAATCTGCAAATATTGTAGCTGTGACCGATGGCTCAAAATGTTGTGTATTATAGCTATGTATTATAATTTTCATAAAGAAAAAAATGTATTTTTATATTGTATATATTTCATGTTGATCTTTTTATGTATGTTACAGTTTCCAAATGTGATTGAAAACTTTTATACTTTTGCTTTTTATTTTACAAAGCAGATTATCCCTAGTGCATAAAGTCAAGGTGATTTTGTAAATATTGCTACTTACATAGCCAAAGACACCAGAGGGATGCAGAAGATCAGGTTCAGTGCTTTTTTGACTGCTATACAGTCTTCAACAACCTACTTTTGTTACTAATGCTGACAGCAGTTAGCTTATCTGATTTGGTTAAATATTTTCTAGAGATTAAAAAAAATCTTACGACAAATGTAGTCGAAGGAAAATTTATAACAAAACAGTTAGGAAGCATAAACCCCCACCAAGTTAGTAAGCTTAAAATAATCTACATTTACTTGTCATTAAAAATATTTTCTAGAATAAAGGATTAAATTGACTGGGATTTTGTTTAGCAATCCATAGAAGAGGACTTTTTAAAATCTTCATTTAGTTCTCTTGACAAAGATCTTGATGATAACAAGTTCTTACAGGTTGATGTAGATACAAGATGAAGAAGTTTTAATGTTGCAGGAGTTTGGTCAGTCAAATACATAGTCTAACCAAACTGGCTGTTTTTGTGTTGCCAACAGGATGTATCCATGTCCTGTAATTTCTCGGCAGTCTCAGTAGGAAGCGTAACTATTACAAAGCCACTCACAAGAATAGTGTTCTGATTTCTGCTTATCTGGTATGGCAGGAGCAATCGTTTCATTCCATGCTCTTTCTAAACAAATTTGGATTTCATAGGTGTTAAAAATGTTCCTACTTCTACCTATTTTGATGGAGATTGTTTTCTGCCAAATTGTTGGTTTGTGATAGGACAGAATGGGAAACTTCTTCCTAAAATTACAAGAAAATGCTTATTAAAGCAACCCAAAAACTCTGCAGCAGCCCACCTTCTATGCAGTGGCGTAGTTGTAACTGTGGCAGGTGGTGGGTTTTGCTGATGAGAACCAACCTTCCTTTTCCTTTATAGTGGCAAAATGAAAGCATTGCAGATACAAATAAATACAGATATATTGCAGGACAAAATGATCTCCTTAGTAGACACAGACAAGGTCTAGTTTGAAAACCATTTATCAAGAAAATATCACTTAAAGCCCCAAACCTGTTAGTGTATGTTACTTAACATATACTGATTTTGCCTTGTTCGATTTAATATGTGTGTCTATGGGTGGTTGTAAAGGGTGCACTTGTAAAAGTTCAGTGAAGAATTACTGAACTTTTTAGTAGTGAAGTTAAGAGTAGCCAAATAAGACTTGAAAGGAAATGTCAAAGCTTTCAAAGCTTTCTGTGCTAACTTTCTGTGCTGTTACCTGAGTTGCTTCAAAACAAACATGGGAAGGTGAATAACTAGGGCTGTTGCTGCCCTGTTGAGGACCTGTGTTCTCTTGTGTCCATTCAGCAAATTTAGTTAATCAAAAATTCAGTGTTCTTGACATCTTTTAAATGCTGTGGTAATCTTGGCAGGGAGGGAAAAGAGATCTACAAGAATTAAAAGATGGTCCACAGCTGTTGGCTGCATTCTGAGGCATTCAGTTTGTTGTGGGAAGGAGCCCTTAACCTCTTTTGTAAATTGTTATGGCTCTTGTATCTGTATTTTTGTAAAAGTATAGCTAAATTATGGCTGGCACTGCACTGTACATTAAAATGGGGAGATTCAGGGTGCAGATCTCTTTCAGTTGTGCACTGGATGTTCTTGCCATGATTTGACTGTAGGAGATGAGGGATGAGATAGAAGTGTTCCCATGTAGTTTGCCACCACACTTTCTCCTGAAGATGAGATTATTAATGGCATGGCTGCATGACACTTCTTTCATCTTGGTATGGTCTGAAGTATCATTTTACCCATAAAATACAGAGCTCAGCAAAAGTGTCCTAAGGCATCACATCAGTACAGGAAAAACTTGGATAACATCGTTGCTTGATTTCTGACATTAATACTAGGAATTGGCTTTCCAACTATTCCTTGGACAAAGTGATGCCAGCCAAGAGCCAGATTCATTCTTATTGTGAAATACAGTAGTTTTTAGATGGTTGAGCAGGGATTGAATTAATGAACTTAATATGATCAGTATTTCAAGCCAGGCTTGCCTTTCCAGTGTATCTTTTAAGGAGGGTCTGAGTATATCCATATTTAAATTAACGAGTTTTGAGGTTGCCATATAAAAAGCAGAATAAACAGTTTTATGGCTAATTATCTATTTTACAAAATACTTTTCATTCCATTAAGCCTCACAGTGGAATATGAGTTTAACTGAGCTTTTTTTTTAGCTTCTTGGAAACTTGTAGAACGAGTTTACAAAATAGATGTTTAATTACAGAACATGCAATATTTGTAGAAGCCTTAACTGAAATGCCTATGTGCATTTCCATATCATTGTTTTTAATGCATTTGTGTTAATGAGAAAAATGACAGATATGTTGGTGCCAAGTTCTTGTTTTTACATGTATGAAACAATTAAACAATTGCTGTAAACTGGTTAGAAACGATGGTACTACTTTGTCTTGTTTCCAGTCATTTAGTCTGTTTAAAATAAATCAGCCTGTCTGAGGATTTGGGATGGGGGGCTGAGGGGCTGTCTGGGCCTGCTCCAGACTTGGGTGGACAAAGCCCCACAGAGCCTGATCAGAGGCTGGACCCAGTGGGCCTCTGGAGGCCCTCCAAAGCGAAATTGCTTTAATTACTTAAATTGTTCCAGTTACTTAAATTCTGGTTAATTTCGACTTGGTTTAAATGTTACTCTCTCAAGGCAGCGTTCTCAACATGAAGCCAGGTGACATTAATTTGCAGTGTCTTTATAAAGTGGTTTTGGTATTGCTGAGGTAAACTTTAGGAGGGTTATGATTAGGTGAGAATTACTCGCTTGCATATTTCCAGCAGAATTAATTTAAATGACTGAAGACTTTGGGAGATCAGAGAAAACCATCAGGTATGTACCTATAGCTAAGCCTAAGCCTTACCTGTCTCTTCCTTTTTCCTCAAAGCGGTGTGGAAGGTCCTGTTGCATTCCTCAGCGCGGCTGTGCTTGAAACTACTGTGTAAGTCCACAGACACTTGCAGAAAGACTTTTTCCTGCGTGTTATTTTTATACTGTGCCCCCGTGGCTGCTCGCTCCCTTCACGGAGGGCAAGGAGGACTCCCAGCCTTCCGAAACCCGCCGGTTGCTGCTTCTGGAGACAGGTGCTTTAGGGGATGTTTTTTTCTTGCCGTGTGTCGCCCTCCCGCCCCCAGTGCGTTTATTTACCGAGCAGCTTGTCCGGCCCGATCGGCCCGCTCCCCCCGCTCCCCCTCAGCCCTCAGCGGTTTTCCCGCCCTGCCCTCGCGCCGTAACGGTCGCCCGGGGGGGGCGGGGGGAGTTGGGGTCGCCATGTCGGACTCGGCCCCTGAGGCAAGCGGCCGCGCTGCCGTCGGTGATTGCGGCAACGGGGTCCAAACGGGAAATCCAGTCAGAAAGAAAAAATTCCCACGTGCACTTCCACACGAACCAAGCTGTTTGCTCTAATAAGTCTGTATTCGAAATTTACGTAACCTTTTCTTCAAACGGTAAAAGTTGTAGAGCCCTCCCTAGCTGAGAATTCCCTGAACAGTTTCCCTGTACTGTATTCGGTAAAATGGAAGAGAGCACGGCTTTTCAGATGGATACAGGCAGGCCTCAAACAGTGACACAGAAACGAAAAGTAAGATCTTGTGGATAAACATCCACACGCACTGCCAGATGTAATAGTTAACCCCCATAGTGAAAATAAACAGACAATTGTACTGGGCGGGAGGGTGGGAAGCCCTCTCCACCCCTTCTCACCCCAACAAATAAAACTCAAACCAAAACTCAAAAGAACACCCCCAAAAAATCCCAAAACCAACCAACAACCACTTTCGAAAAAAAAAAGAAAAAAAAAACAACCAGTAAATTTGAAATTGTTTAAAAGTCTCACAGTAAAAGAGTAAGAACAAAGTCTGAAGTAGTAAAATTCTTCCATTTTAAATGCTTGTGATGCTGATATTCAAGCAGGGCATCTTTGTAGGCCATGGCTCACTTTTACAGCAAATTGCCCAAAATGAGTCATTTTACAAGTCCAGTATAAGGAAAAAGAAAAGTTGCCAAAAAATCCTCACTGGAAGTCAAAAGAGAAGCAATGTAGAGAAATGTGCCGTGCCATGCCAACAACATCTGGGTCAAATATTAATAAATATACTATTTAAGAAGGAAAACCAAATTACTTTGTCCTCAAAACTAGTTTGAGGAAATCTAGTAATGTTGTAAAGAAAAATCATGGAAAGTATGCTGAACCACCTTTTTCAACATCACATGCTGCAGGCTCCAAGGATTCAAAATCATGTGTTCTCCCATGATAAATAAAACTTGAATCAGAAAGTGGAGCAGGAAAAAGAGCATGACAGCCAGCCAAATAAATAGCTCCACAAGTCTGTAATGGCTCCATCTGCTACTGTAGAACAACAGGTACCTCAAACCAGGAAAGCATTTAAAAAAACTTTATCTACAACTGACTTGCCAGATTTCACATGGGCAAAAGGAAATCTGCCTGTAAGAATATTTTTGACTGCATGAAATATGAGAAAGATAATTGGTATCAGAATGTAGAATAAACAAAGTTGAAAATAAAATCTAATAGATAAACTCAGCATTGATACTCTTCACCCATATGTCATGTGAATTTTGACAAAACAGAGGAAAACCTCTGAATCCTGCCAGCAATCCATTCTCCTCCATTGTAGATGGATTTTATGAGAGGACAGGTTCATTCCATGAATCTGGGTATGTAGGTAAATCCAGTGATAATGGTGCATTCTGTACTCATATCTAAAAAAAACCCCACCACTTGATTGCAGCTAACTTCATATGGGCTTTTGGGGTATTTTTCCAAATGTTTCTGGGACTTCTGGATAAGAAACAAACATATATGTAACTAATTTATAGAGCAGAACTAGTTTTTTTCATCAGAGAATTATGGAGGTTTCCACAGGCACCTGTTTAAACCTAATATTCTTTCCTTCATCCTATCTCAAGTTTCTGGATAGATTTAATTATGTTAAATACCAAATGTTATCCTGCTACCAGGTTATTAGTAGACCAGCTCAATTTTCAGTGCTTTTTTTATAACTTCCAGTCCTTGCTTGTCTGTTACATCCGATTGTTTCATTTCATAGTATGGTTCTTACTCATAGTCCTTTGAGGTCTTTTCTCTAATGTGTACTATTTCTGAATTTTAGTAGCTTCTCCTCATTCATACAGGAAAGGGATGGCCATCATCAGGACAGGTCATTACTGGTAGCTTAGTTGTTCCAGAGGTTTATTAGACAAGCTAAAATACTTCAGTAAAGCTACTTAATAGCATTAAAGGCAGGGTATGTAAGTCACCTACTTTGGTACCTCCCTCTTGTCAAGAGAGGTTCAGAATAATGGTTTTCAAATGCTTTCCCATACTTTTACCCATCCTCTAGGTTAAAAATTACTTTGATTGCACTGGAAGAGGAGAGAGGTAGGGGAAAGGGAGGGGTAAGGTAAAGCTCTGTAATTAAAAAAAAAATATTTATTTCTGCTCATCAGGTGGAAGAAACTGTTCCCTTTTCAATGGATATTTGTTGCATTGAGACTCTTTAAAGTGAGGAATTCATGTATCTGATCAAGCTGATTCTGAATAGATTGCTTTTTTTTCTGTTTTATCCATTCAGTCGTTCACAAACTGCTGTGGTATCAGACCAAGACAGTGGGACATTCAACAGCACTGAGCATATATTCAGGATAATGTTAATTAACAAAAGTTTTCTATTATACAAGTATTTCTTTATTTTACATAGTGCTAAATGCTAGCATAAAGAAAGATGGCTGCAAAAAACCCACTCGTGTCGTTTTCACAAGTATTTTAAAAGTAATCAGGCTACAGATTTCTGTTTCAGTGGCCTTGGGATTCTGCAAATGTGTCAGTTTTATAAGCCCCTTTGAAAATACATCCCATGGAGCCGACATGTAAGATATTTGGAAATTTCAAGTCCAAGTTTAGTTGTAGTTCACATGCTGATAACACACATCATTGGTATGAGCAGGAGTAAACAAGTGCTCTGAAAAAAACACAACCCAACAAAAAACTACTGTGGTTAAAACTGTCAGCTTGGAATATAAAGTCCCTGCAACTTGAATCTTAACAATGCAGATCATGAATCTCAGATTTTGAAAACTAACTGTATAAAAAACCTTCAGATTTTCAGAACGGTTTTTTCCAAGATCATTTTTTTAGTGGCAGGCAGTTGAAACCTTAGTAATATGATTATACATCTTCTTTCCTAACTAGTATTTATTTTGCATTATTCCTTAATAGAAAGCATCACAGTTAATGAGCAAAATTATATCAAACCTGTCAGCAAATATAATCCAGGAAGTATTTTTAAGTATTTCTGGTTATTTTAAGAAGTCACAGTGCCTCTTAATTGCTTTTGTTTGAAGAGACACAGCTGTTGACAAGCAGTAGTTCTAAGAGTAAAGACTTGTGAGCTTTTTAACTTTAAAAAATTGTATTTAATTTTCTTCTTAATGTCAGTACAGAAATTGGAACAGTGCTTAGAAATAAGTTTTTAATTTATTTTCACAGAAAGATAGGGCAGCAAAGTAACTCCACTGGAACATGTGGTGGTTTGAATAGCTTTGTACTGACATTCTTATTAGTATCCAAATTCATTTTTATAGAGTCCACGGCACTTGTTGCAAGAGAAGCTTGAAAATACTAGCAGTTAAGCTGCCTGAAACTTTCTACAAGTTTTAATAGTAGTAATATTTATTCAGAGGTCTGTAATTAAAATATGTAGAACTTTATCTGTGTTCTCACTTATTTGACTTGGTTTTTACGTGTAATATTAGTCAAAAGTTACTTGTAGATGCTATCTGATGTATTTGACTTGCAAACAGTCCAAATCTGTAATGCTTAAGAATTAAGAACATAGGGTTCACATGAAAATCATGTCTTCTCCAAGAGTACACAATTAAGTTATTAATATTTTTTAATCAGAATAATTTTCTAGCTTAGACAACTATTTTCTTACTTAATGATTGACATAAATATGATTTCTTTTCCTGTAGTAACAAGAAGCTGTTAGTATGGCTGGACTATGGTAAAAACAGAAGTCCAAGAACTACAGATATAAATGGAGGCAGATAGGGTAAGTTTATTGACAGGTTTTTAATCTTAAGTTTCACATGCTAGGTTTAGAAATATAGAGCTCTCTTCACAGCATAATGAGTAGCATCAACTTTTTTGTTAATACTTTTATGTGGTCATTTATAATTTTATGTGTCTCTCAGGCTTGTATTTCAGTCATTTGGTCTTCAAGACCTTGTAGCAAAGCTGCTGGCAATACAGTGGTATTCTCAAAGTTGGCTACAGGCCTGCTCAGCTATGGAAGACTCTGAAGACTTATGTGGAATATTGGTTATGTTGAAAATTTAAAATATATCCATTCAATATCTATTTATGCTTTTTTACCACCATCATGCTGCCATCAGTAAAGTACTAGTGGCTTTGGGACACAACTTTTGCTACAGCATGGTGAGAATACCCAGGCTTTTAAAAGGAAAAAGCTGCTTTTGTTCAGTTTCAGTTGCCTGGTACAGATGACAACTTACTGAATTGTATGGAGAAGACAGCTTGTCATCTGACTTAGGACAGATAAATTCACTAGGATCCTAGGGGGTTTTAGGTTCTTACTATGGCTGAATCTATCCATGGGAATTTAACTGTGCCTTGCAAAACAGGCTTGTTTGCCAGCAGCAGTGCCATTGAAGCTTAATGCATGTTGCCTTTTCTTCTAAGAAAACAGTATCAGGTTCTGGTAAATGCTGGTGGTGAACAGGAATACAGTATAAATAAAAATATGTACAGTAACTTTAGATTATTTAATAGGACTCTTCAAAATTAACCCGTAGCTGCTAGAACTTGAGACTTACTTTGCATAGGGAGACATCCTCAGGTTAACTGCTAAAATGACACAACAATAAACGGAGAAGCAAAAGCCCGGATTTGTACTAAGAATGTGGACAGATGCAAGAACATGAGTCACACTTCCAAGCAGCTTAACTTCTTTGGGACATATGCAGTATTAAAACCGCATAAAACATGATGCATAGCTAACTTTTGGCAAATATGAGAGCATGTCAAGTGAGAAAAATGTCTTTTGAGAGAGAAACATTTATTTACATAAGAAACTAATTTGTGCAGTTTCACATTTCAACTTGGAAGTGGAGGATTTCTTCTTACTAAAATCATTTGCATCATATGAAAAGACAAATAGATGTTTAAGGAAGATCACAAACAAACCCCAGGCCTGAATTTAGAAAGGCAAGTGGACTGCAGCACTATGAGCTGATAATACAGTACAGAGTAAGATTACAGCAGGGACTTTCTTTTGAAGAAAGACTTTAAAAGAGAGAGGTAAGCACTCAGCCATTCTTTACACACAGTTTTCCTTACAATCAGAGAGTGAGGCACGCTGCATTTTGTGATGCCAAGAGGAAGTTAATGAATTATAGCCACTTCATGGCATTTCAAGTATACTTGGTCTAACCGTATTTTAACCATACAAAAGCAGCAAATACAAATCACATTTTCCTTCTCTGAAACACTGGAGAGGTATCATTGGTATTTATTTAGAATTCCCAGTCTGTATCATCTTGATTTGTAGCAATATGTCCAAGTTCAGTCCCAACTGCTGTTGAGGGCAGCGCCAAGAACTCTGATCTGTTATTTTGAATAGGAGGTGGTAAGAGGGACAGTAGTGAATTCTGTGTTTGTTCCTTTATCTAGAAAGAAAAAAAGTTAAAATAAAGCTGCACATAAGAGTCTCCATAACTTTGCAACTGACTTCATTACAAGCATGTGAAATCAGAGCCATGTTCTTGTGTGTTACAATACTGAAAATAACAGGATGAGACTTTTTGCTTTCCCCAGTCTATTAGTCTTTCAAGACTAAATAAATCAGCTGTGCAGTTCTGGTTTAAATTAAGAATATTAACCATTTTTTAAATTAGTTAGGCTGCCTTAAGTTAAATCAACTTCATCAATGGGCAAATGGATTAATCTTATGCTTCCTATATTCTATCAATACTATTTCATTTAAAAAGTCTGAAGCAGGTATGCTGTTACAGGATGCTTTTTGGCTTCAGGTAACTTCATTATTTTGTAATCTAGCTCTTTTTGTGGCTTATTTAGGTTATAGCTGTGTCATTTAACAAAATGTGGTATACTCACCTGTTTGAAGAACGTATGCGAAAGCAAACTGCTTGCTGATGGCCTGAATCATAAAATGAACAATATAATTATGTTTTGGAAAGTAAAATACTGCATTTGGATAATGGGCCAGACTGGTAAATAAATTATAAGCCCTGTGGTTTTGACTCCACAGGACAAATGTGAAGAATGAGAAAAGCAGCACACAATTCCTACATTCTATGCCTCAATTTATAGTGAAAGCACTACCAAAGAAATCTATTTCTAAAGTCTTTAACAAGGAATTTAATGCCTCATTTAAAAGAGACATAGAACTGAAAACATATATTTCAGATTTCTGGGGTTTTTTTTCTTGGAAAAAAACATTTCTTGGAAAAAGTACGTGTTTGAAAGTTAACTTTACTTGTTACAAAGCACATTCATATTGCAAGAAATTCAAAGGTCAAATGACTTTAGAAGTTTGATTCCTTTATCAGACAAGATAATTATTGAACTACAAACGTAAGTGTATTGTTTTACATAGTACATCTGGTCTGAAATTCTGACTTTAACAGCATTCAGCTGATGACTGTATCCTAAACTGTGGGCTATACTTGGTCTTAGATTGAAGTGACAAAGAAATTAGTTTTTGCCAGAATGTTACCTTTTCTCAGGGTCCTGTTGCAAGCAAAGTTCTACCAAGTTGTGGAAAGCAGGTGAAAATGTTTTGGAAAAGGGCATTTGTAGTCTTTCACTGGTCATTGTGCGTGTCATGCTCTCACCAATTCCAGAATCAACACCCGATCGGGAATTCTTCATCCTGGATTCCCCCCGGGGAAAGGTATTTAAATCCCAAGGATAGTAGGTGGGACCTTTCAGCTTTTGCAGCAACATCTAGAAGAAAGGAATAGCAGTATTAGAGTTCAACAGTTACCCAGACCTATTCAGGGTAAGCTGTGAAACTCCAGGGATGGAAGGATTATTTGTTCTAGAAAGAAGCATGCATATTTGAAGTAACAAAAAGCAGCCACTATTTCAGTAATAGCACTGGTTTCTCTGAGTAGAACAAGTGAAAAATGCTCAGTATGTTTTTAACTAGAGATAAAGTTTAGCATTGTACCTGAGTGCGAGGCATATCTTGAAATGGGACGTGTCCATTGGCTAATTCACATGCTGTAATTCCCACACTGTAAATGTCAGACTTCATGGTATAGCCAGACAAATCCTGGGAGAGAAAGAAAATGCGACTCACCACTGACACCGTTGAGTGGTGCCAACAAGAACACAAGTGCCTGCTTCAAAATGAGACTAATACCCCATAACCTACCCAATATTGATGCAATTAAATTCTGAAACCTCAGGCTTTTTTCAAAAATCTGATGGCTTTACCGAACACAAGTTTCAGGATCTGCAGTAGTTTCCAGGAGGTTTGGGTAAAGAGAGTTAGTACAGCATCACCTTACCAACAACTTTAGAACTGGTTCCCTCTAGAAGAATTAAAAATTCAGTATATACTTGTACTTTTAAAAGTTGCAGTTCAACATCTTTCATTGTACTTCTACAAGTAGACTTAAGTCGGAAATTGAGTACTGCCACTAACTTTGAATAGGAAAAATTATGTGTAATTTATACTAACCTGTCTCAGCAGTTCAGGACTCAGCCAAGGAAGCACAGATGTACTAAATTGGGGGAAATCATATACCACCTTTGACTTCTGTCCATTGTTAACTAAACTGTAAAGGTTGTTTAGGCCAGAGAGAGAAACCAGCCCATCCTCTGAAATCAGAATGTGGCTAGCTTTAATATTCCTGTAACATAAAGTGGTAAATATTAGTTACAAGAATTACTCAAAGCACTATTAGACCAGAAAGGCTTTCATATTTCATTGACTTAAAGTGAGATGCTAGTGTGGAGTTCATCTCTCTATTTAGAGAGATGATCAGGAAAAAAGTGCCAGAAATTGGACAAAGGGCATTCTTCCCTGCAAGGGATGTAAACTAAGGAAGCCCTTTCTATAACTCTGGTTTTCTTCTGCTTCAAAGAGAAAAAGCCAGGCAGATGTATAATCCCTGTAACAACTGGTTTGAATAAATGTATAAATACATTTTCTGCTAAGATTTTATACACTTGGTTCTGCTGTATTATTGAAAAAATTGTTACTTGTGCACTGCCTAACGTAAGAAGGTATATAGGAAAAGGAAGGACACAATACTGAAGGTGAGATGCAATAATCTGCTTCTTACCTATTGACATTCTCCTACCTGTGAATATATCCATTCTGGTGCATGTAATTTAATCCTCTGATTGCACCAAACAGAATGTTCCCTATCAAAGCTTCACTCATTCCTTCAGGAAAGTAAGTCTTCAGCAGGTGTCTAGCTGAACCTGGAAGTGAAAAATAAACTCGCTAGGCCTAATAAGTCATGTTAAATTACTTGTCTATGCTTCCTTCACTGTATACACTCATCAAGAGCAGTAGTCTCATCTTTATATTGACTCTGGTGCATCAAGGACAGTTATTACATGGATGTCACTGATGCCCCATGTCATGCTTCTGTTAACTGGAAGTCTATGCCCAACCTGTATTCAATGTAGGTATATATCTCCCAGTTACCATTCCTAGCACCATGGTGGGTGCTAGGACTAAGTGGAATTTAATGCAGTTCAATTTTCACTGGGGAGGAAGTCTTCTCTAAACAAATGGTTTGGGAGGGTTTGTTTTTTCTATGAGACAAGAGATGATTAAAGAGAAACCTCTCATGGACCATGTGGTCCAACTTGTATCAGCCCTTTTTCCTATTCCAAAATTGCAGTTAACAGTTCTTACCATAGGCCATGAATGGGGAGATGACCCAAAGCCAGCTTCCAGCTGTGAACACTGTCCAAAATGTCATTATGTTGGGATGCTGGAAAAAGTGTGATAAAACCACCTCATTCTATGGAATTAAATGAAAGTGGACATGTTAACCACAAGACAGCAGTCCTACTAAGAGCATTAACTACATCAGTAATCAGTAAATAAAACTGTTTCCTTGCATTTTTACAAGATTGCAGGTGATGTGCATAGCCTGCAACAGAAATGTAAGTAGCTTGCCCATAACTGCATTTGTCTGAAGTAAATCTAGTTTGATCATAGTCCAAACTTTTGCTGTTAAATAAGAGTACATGTTTCAGATATGTTGTACAATTACAGAAGTATTTCAAAGGCAATTGTCAGCTGCTGTCTTCAGAAAGCAACTCACAAATTTACACATGCTTCATGTTTATTATATTCTACTCCTCTGGAGGGAAAAACTTGACTGCAATGACCCATTGCAAACAAAGGCTACCTCTGTTCAGTAATCTCATATGTATTGCTCACTATCTTCATCAGGCTTTGTGCAGAAATGCTGTTCCTTTACCTGTAAGGCCTTCAAGTGCTCTTCAGAGCAATTTTCTAGGTCTGTGATCCTTACAGCAACTTGCATGTCTGTAGGTGTATGCCGTGCAAGGTAAACTGAAGTTAAGTTGTTGAACCTCCTTCCTGAAAACAGAAATGGCTGCCTTAACATTGGAAAGCATAATAATCCATCACATGGTTTCCTTCATATTTAGAGATTATTTTCCAGTTTTAAAGTTGCAATTGATAGCTGCGTGTCCTTTTCTTTCAGAATGTCAAGACCTTAAGTAGTTGCAGCAAAATATATGCAGCAAATTAGTTGAAGCCTGGGTCTGCTATTTTGAGAACAACTAAAGGTGTTTAAATATACGTCAGTATCAATTATACATCTAAATGAACAAATGAATAAATTAGTATGCATATTCACATGAAAATATGCATGCAAGTAGGATCTAAGGCAGCTATCCTTAGAACAATCAGCTTGGGTAGCCAAGTTACAAGACAGGATGTTACTTAAGGCTGTACTTATTGTCACATACCACAGATTTTGAAAATTGACATGTACATGCACAAACATCAAGAGACAACTTCAGGTAATTGCTGATTTGTCTTAGATCTTGAAATAAGAGATTACTAAAATATGAGCAATGCTCTGCACTTTTCTCAACTAAGGAGACAGAAGATTAGTCCTTCATTTTCCAAACCTAATATTTACTGCAGTTAGCAATAAACTATTGATAGCAGGAAGAAGAAGTATTTTAAGTTCCATTTAAGTTACCTATTTCCAGCTGGAGTTCATAATGAGAGACATTAGAAGAGCAAAATACCATTTCATTCTTTCCTGTAGATGGGGGAATCCAGGCTAGATCAGAATCAGCCTAAGAGAAAGAAGAAACAGTTCTCAAATTGACTATGTAATTTTTAATAATTTATATTTTTTTAATTAATGCAAAAATATTATTAATGCTGAAGTCCAGTGCTCAAATAAGAACATTCAAGCTGGCACTTTTACCATTACTAAGACTTAGTTTTATGAGTTGCAGGTTTTGTGTGTGTGTATGTGTTTGTTTTCAAACTGGCACAAGATTAACACTTAGATACCTATAGTGTTCTTCCGAAGTGGAAGCCCTGAAGTACTCTGTTTATTTTTGTTGTCAACATTTTAAGAAGCACTCCCTAATGAGGTTATTTTTAATATGTACCAGCTTTATATTTAACCTTGGGAGTTAATGCCTTACCAGGCATTCATGGATGCTGCTCTGAGATAGCTCTTCTGGTCTGATTGATTCAACAGGGGTACGCAGGATACAGGAGCAGTCCTTGAGAAGAGAAACGAGTGAATGTTGGTGGAGTTGCTGCAATTTATTAAATATGGCAGTGCAAAAATGTAAAAAAGGAGGCCTTTTTAAGCAGCAATTCAGAAAATCTTCTGCCACAAGTCAATCAATCAAGGGGTTAAGAAACAGCATAAAACACATACATGGCAGACCTAGAGAGAAGAGACACTGAAATCTACTTCATCAAAAGCTGCCACAACAAAGTTCAAACATCTCAGCACTGTGGAAATCCCCTCAAGCAAGGCATTTCATCAGGGTTTTTCATATTAAGGTATGGCTGGGTAATAAGGAACAACAGCCAAAATTTTTAAAGACAAACTTACCAAACAAGACATGGAATCGCTTTAGATCAGGGGAAAAGTCACGCAGACCCATTTATCCTAGAAAAAAATAAAGTAGCAAAGTAAGATGATACATAAACCTGTGATAAACTTGTATCTCCTTGATCACAACTGTGAGGCATTCCTGTCAGCTAACACACACAAAACCCCAGAACTCCAGCTCAGGGGAAGTCTGCTTCTATTTAAGTAGCATATCAATTTCAAACTCCACACTGGGGACTACACGTCAACTCAAGTGCTCCTTTTTAATTTATGGTTTTAGAAATTTTATTGCCACTTCTGAAGAAACAATTTAATTGCAAGTTAACTGCACAAGTGCAAAAAGTAAAAAAGAATGGATTCATGAATCCTTGGCAGTTTGTAGGAAAAGAAATCATTGTCTGTTGTTTTAAAGGAGCACAGCTGTGCTAGTCAGATCTTGGCTTGGCTGTGTGCAGCTGAACTAGATCACAAAAAAAAGAAAGGCAGAAGCAATTGCACTTTACATTTCACAAGTGAGAGAGGAAATACTATTGTAAGTAAGGGATTTCAGTTTTAAAAAAAAAAAGAGAAGCAACTCCAATAGTTTTCACTTTACTTAGGCTACAGAATCAATCAGCAAACTCCCTCACAGATCAGGGCAGCCTCTCTGAAAGTCCTCTAGCAGACTTACTTTATGTCTGATGCTTTGAAAGCTTAGGCAGTGACAGAGATGTCTATTAATTGTATCAAAGCTTCTGTAAGTACAAAATGGGTCTAACTATTTGACTTTAGCTATAAGCAAATCTTCAACAGTAGAATCATTGAGGCTGGAAAAGACCTTAAAGATCACAGAACCCAACCATTAACCTAACACTGCCAGGGCCACCATTAAACCATGTCCTTAAGCACCACATCTACATGTTTTCTGAACACTACCAGGGACGGTGACTACCACTTCTCTGGGCAGTTTGTTCCAATGCTTGGAAACCCTTTCAGTGAAGAAAATTTCCCTAAGATCCAATCTAAACCTCCCTTGGTGCAACTTGAGGCCAATTACTGTCATCCTATCGCTTGTTACGTGTGACAAGAAGCCAACTCCCACCTCACTGTAATCTCCTTTCAAGTAATTGTAGAGTAAGAAGGTCCCTCCTGAGCCTCCTCTTCTCCAAGCTAAACTCCTTAAGCCACTCCTTGTAATACTTGTGCTCCAGACCTTTCACCAGCTCTGTTGCCCTTCTCTGAACACCCTCCAGTGCATCAATGTCTTTCTTTTTTTGAGGGGCTCAAAACTGAACTCAGCACTTGAGATGTGAACTGGCCTCACCAGGGAGTACAGAGGGACAAGTACTTCCCTAGTCCTGCTGCCCACACTGTTGCTGATACAAACCAGGATGCCACTGGCCTTGGCCACCTGGGCACACTGCTGGCCCATGTTCAGCCAGCTGTCAAACAGCAACCCCAGGTCCTTTTCCGATAGGCAGCTTTCCAGCCACCATCAGGAATCCTACTAGGTGGCTGATAAAAAGTCAGCTGCGGGAGATAGTTCCATGTTAATATGTAATTTTTGTACGAAAGTTAACTTATAAAAGCTGAAGTACCATACCAGAAACTGATAATTTTATTAAGGAGCTAAGCTTGAATATATCCTACATTTAAATTATGTATGCTAGTTAAACGAGGGAACACTCTTAAAAGCTAACAAGCCCCCACCACCCCATTCACTGCCAAATATCCAAGCCATTCCTAATCTGTTTTTACCCTGAAGATCTGCTTGGAATAAAGAAATACTGTAATTCCTTATTAGAGATACCAAATGCAGACAAAAAATTGATCCCTAGCAGGTAGTGGGCACCTTCAGAGGATCAGCGCTTGACTTAAACAACTTTACTGAGGAAGTCTGTAGCAGAGTAGAAAACAAAAAGAATGCAGGTGCTTCAATATACTGCCCAGCACTGTAATGGCTACAGCATCCTTCTCCTACCTGGAAAGGAGAAGCCTCATTCTCCTACACAAGAGAATTTATTCTGCTGCTTGCAATATGAAACCACAAAAGCTAAGCTGAAGAATAAGGTCTTAATAACTATGATATACTAAAGTCAAATTATTGTAGGGTTAGTTCAAGGGTGTATAACCAGCCAACAGAAACATCCATGATGCACATTTATTCAAATAACATTACAATTTATGTATTTTTTTTCTTATGTAGTTTGACATTGTTTCCATTTTTCAATACCGCTTTGGATCATGTCCCCACAAAAACCTTTTCCCTGTCCCCACATTTTTCCTTCTGTATCGCAGGTTTGTTTTTTTGTACCGTAGATAGTGACAAGTGTTGTACACGTAAAATGATACATTCATCACACTTTGGCCAAACCTTCAGCCAGCCAACAGTGCAGGGCAGGAAAAAACCACAGAAACCTGTGCCTGTGAGCTGAGGGAGTGTGGAGGCTCCGGAGGTGAAGCCCCGGTACCGGGAGCGCGCCTTACTGGGCTCTGCTGACGCTGACAGGCAGCTCCTACTTGAGCGTTCGCAGTGCCTGCGGCAGCTCTCGGTCGTGTATCTCGAGTGCAATGATCCGTCCGTGACAAAGCTGCGGGACGTGCGGAAGGACGCCCCGCAGGCTCCCCCGCAGTTCCTCACTCGCTCCCTTAAATTCGTACCTCGCCTTCCTCGCTGGGCCC